>JAAGNO010014932.1:0-19913 GCA_033439905.1 Ceryle rudis
AAGGCCAACAGCATCCTGGCCTGTGTCAGGGATAGTGTAGTCAGCAGGAGCAGGGAGGTGATCAGTCCTCTGTACTCGGCTTTGGTGAGACTGCACCTCGAATACTGTGTCCAGTTTTGGGCCCCTCTCTACAAGAAGGATGTTGAGGTGCTGGAGAGGGTACAGAGGCGGCTACCAAGCCAGTAAAGGTTTTGGAACATGTCTCTTATGAGGAAAGGCTGAAGATCTGGGGCTGTTTAGACTTAAGAAAAGAAGGCTGAGGGGAGACCTTATTACTCTGTGCAACTGCCTGAAGGGAAGTTGTAGCGAGGCAGGAGTTGGTCTGTTCTCACTAGTGACAAGTGATAGAACAAGAGGAGATGGCCTGAAATTGAACCAGGGGAGGTTCAGGCGGAATATTAGGAAGAATTTCTTTACTGAAAGGGTTGTCAGGCATTGGAATAGCCTGACCAGGGAGGTGATGGAGTCACCATCTTTAGAGGTGATTAAGAGCTGGGTAGATGTTGTGCTTAGGGACGTGGTTTTGATAGGGCTAGGAGTAAGGTTGGACTTGATGATCTTGAAGGTCTCTTCCAGACAAAACTATTCTGTGATTCTATGATTTATTTTCTTTAGCATTCACGAGACACATCATGCCTAATTGCTGAGGACCTCTGGGCTCACTAGTTTCTTGCACAGAAAGCTCAGAGGACAGTAGCAAAACAGCAGCAAAGACTTAAAGATTCATATCCAGCTCTTTCTGATGATTTACTATTTATTTTGTGTACTGAAAGCACTAAAATTTTATGTAGATTTTGTGGGTTTTTCCTCATGTTTTTTCTTTCCTTTTTTAAATAATCTCAAATGTTGCAGGAAATCTTCATCATTAGTATCTTAGTGATGAAACTCACAGCATCACTGCACAGACAAGGTTATAAATGGAGAAACTATGACCAAGTCCAAACTTCTGTCTGGGTTTCATGGACAGGAATTGTTCATTGGGACACCCATGCCGCACAGCATAGAACATTACACATAATCATACTGCGCCAGCTCCTTCCTTTATTTTCTAAATGCTGTCTTTTTTGTTTCTGGCTTTGCAATCGCTGTGTGCTAACCTGTCTTTTTATCCCTGAGCAAGGTCAGGTTACACAGCAGCCCATACAGCCTGGTCCCCGCAGGGATAAAGAGGAAGGCAGAAACGTTAAAACAATAATGGCTATGGTCTGAGGCCTGCAACTGGTAATAAGATCCTAGCTCGGCAGACGCTGTTTCCTTGGAGATTGAAGAAAATAGGTCTGGTTTTCAGGAAGATACCTTTTTTATCCCCCAGGCAAACACAGTGATGCTTTTCATCCATGTAAACGCCTTTGCAAGACCAAGATTTTTGTTTCGATCTCTGTTCAATGGAGAGCAACCTCTATCAGCTTCCCATTGGTCCAGCTTTTGTAAATTTGCAATTAAAGCCCACTCTATGGATGAGGGCTTAGAACCAGACTCGTCAATATTCCTATTACTCTGTGACCTCTCAATCATTGGATATGAAAATACCTTAAATAGATTAGAATCTAGAAGCAATATTCTATCAAAGCCATACAGAGAAATGCATAAATACCATGTGCTGACACATCAAGGGAAATACATCAATAGCTTCCCAAGGAGTATCCAACACTATTTCATTTTATCTGGCCTAGAAAAAATGTTGCTGAACTTAACAAAAACATCTTATAAGGAAAATAAAATGAGATTATTTGGTTTGTGTATAAGGGCATAAGATAAAATATTTCAAGAAATTATTAAAACCCAGAAATAATTTATCAAACCTCTTTCAGTTTGTATATAATTACATGTATTCTTTCCAGTTTCTTGCCAGTAGTAACTAGAACTGTGAGAAGAGAGCAAGTAATTTATACAGCAGCTTTTTCATTTTGGTTAATCCATTAAAGTACTTTTAGAAGTTTTGCCAATAATCAGAGGGTTAGACAAAGACTTCATGCAAATGTACCTCACTCTTTCTCTGACAGATTTTTCCTTTCGTACGTGCCTTCATTATTTTCTAAGCATTTACATTTTGTGATTAGTCAAGCAGGTCAAATTAGCCTTGTAATTGGGACCAAGGTAAACTTCTGAGATCTGTATCTTCCTGTAGCAGGGTGCTCTATTGCCTAAGTGTGCGTTCAGTGATGAATTACCTCATTTTGTTTGTTCAGCACCTGCCTCCTCATTGTATTATTCTATATTCTTCTGCTGCAAGTGTCAGTAAATTTGTCCACAGCCACTTATTCCCTGCCTCTCCCTTTTCTCCCCTCAGTCACATTTTCCAGGTTGAAAAGCTTATACGTTCCTTGTATGAAATCTGGTCCACAACTCTTGATTATTTTTTGTTGCCCTTCTCTGTTAACTGCAAGGTGGTTTATACAGTGTTCTAACTAATAACTCTTCCCACTTCTAGAGCCTTAATAGATAGGAATAGAAAATTATTTCACGGTGCTTACACTTTGCAGTTACCTTTGATGACATAAGCACCTTACACCTGGTGTCAGCAGGGAGACCTCAGTTTTATTTAAGCAGTTCAAATGCCACACTGTATCATTAAGATGTGGTGTCTAGAGAAAGCCTATTACATGTCATAAATGGAGAAGTCATTGTAATATTAGAACTTTCTAGTGATATTTACTTCAGAAGATGTTAAACTCGTGCAATGCAAGTTCTATTTCCTGTGAGTGAAAATGCTGCACTCAACTATAATTTAATTTACTTCCTAAAAATGAATATATGGCAAAACAAAACATCATATCCAATAACCCTTGCATATCAGAAGCCATTCATTCTGTGCCAAGTTTAAAGAGTATCTTACTTGCATTCTCACAAATTTGAAAAATAACTGATTGATGCTCAATAAGCTTCAGGACATTAGAAGATGGAAGGTAGATAAAGGAAGGCTTTCTTGCAAACACCTCACCGCTCCGTTTGCATCCAGTAATATCTTTGTAACCTCAAACTATATTTAATGTGACAGTAGCCCAGGGAGGCGAGGACAGTGTGGCAGAAAGCCCTGAGCTGGTTCTGTGGCCAGATACTTTTGAAGAAGCTGTACATGACAGCTAGAAGCTGATTATTTTCAGGTGTACCTTGATGCTGCTTATTTATTATCACTCTTCATAGCATCTTAGGCTACTGTAGCCATTTAACTTAGCTGCTAATCAGCAGATAAACATTCATCACTTATGTTTTCCAATGGATCAAAAGGAAAGTGGTAGGTGATGTGTTAGAGCAACAGTAGTCATGGCACTGAAATAACAGGTCAAAAGTACAAGCACCTCCACACCCTCTTTTGTTTACAGCCTGTTATAGGAAACAATTAGTTGTGTTATTGTTTGCTTGCTTTCTGTATATTTGGTTGTTGGTTTGGTGTTTGGGTTTTTTTTGTACACAGTGGCAAGGAAGACAGAAATATTTTTTTTTAATGGGCAAAGGTAGACTCATCTACGCCATAGTGCATCTGCTGTGATACCTCTGCATGCAGGGTGATTATATGCAACACGTGTTAATGGAAGAAGCTACTCTTCTCTTTTTTTTCTGGGGGTTTTGGTTTTTTTTTTTGATTCGCACATCTACACTACCTCCCTCACTACATGAAACTGACAAAAACATTGTCCTCTTGGTAGAGAGAACAGTTGTACTGTCATCTAAGATATTGCTGTCAACAAAGGTCTAAGAAAATTTCAGATCTTGAACCAGTACAGCTACTCAGGCAAAAACTGGTAGAGCAGTCTGAGCCTGTGCTTATAAAACAATTAAGCTGGTAGGCAAATTCTGTAGGAGGTCTGATGCTATAACCTCCTTTTATCTCTGAGATAATTGATTTCACTGGAACAAATCACGTGAGTAAGATCTATTCATATGAGGAAGGATTATTTTGGGAATCTGATGTTGGCAAACAATAATTACAGACCAGGAGACACTGGTTTTAAGGAACTTTAAGAGAAAAGGACTATCAAAACTCATGAGAGGGAAATAAAAATATATGCTGAGTTTCTGAAGTATGAATGCCCTTAGCAAGTGAAAAGACCATGTTAAGGACTACAAAGGTCTCCCCTTAGAGGTTCAGGGAGTGAACATTGTGAAAAATTAACATCATGCTGCCTCCTGTATTATCTTTAGTAACCTTGACCCAAACAGGTAAATTTACGAGCAATTAATTTGTAACCGAATGTTACTGGTGGGTAACTGCAGGTAAACTTTTCATGAACGGTTCCAATCTAATGCATGTATCAAAAGAAAATCTAGCCTGCTCTCCCACAGTTCTGCTGACTCAGGGAGGTGTACGTAAACTAAAAACAGGGCTAACTAACATAGTAAGAACAATAACTTTAAAAAAATATCTCTTTGCAAGCATTCCAAATTTCTTTATTCTCAGATGTTTTTTTTCTCAGCTTTATCTTCAATCAGGATTAAGTGTGAGATGCAATTACAAACTGAAGATATAGTAGAAGAAAAGTAGCTTCCACTGCCTTCTCAAGCAGCACAATGATCTATACATGTACAGTTTCATAGATTATGAAACTAGAACAACTATTATATAATCTAGTCTAATACTTGCAAAGGGCCAAAGAATTTTGTGACAAGATTTCTGCATGACAGCCATGACTTTTGACTGAACTGGAACAAATTACTTAGAAAATACAATCCATCCTAGAGGTAGGACAGGCCCTAAGTCAAGCAGAGATCAAGTGAAAGAACCACTGATGAAGCACCTCAAGCTCTGTGAACACCAGCTGGAAAATAAATGTGACCCTCAGCAGCTTACCCACCTGAGCCCACTCTCCTGGCACAACCAGAAGGAGCACTGTGTGTGTATGAATGACCCAGGTGGGACTCACTGAAAGAACAAACTGCTGCTAAGGCAGCGTGAAGCCTGTGAGCCTAGATGTCCTCTTGTCCTGATGACTAGACTTAGCCAAGCCATCGTATGTCTCAGCACTGAGGAGGGATATGCAGTATTTCAGGATAAAGAAGTATGTGGCTCCTTCAAGAGGGCCCTGCTTACCAACTGGCAGCTTGCAGACGCGAGGACGTTGCAATGGGACTGCAGAACCAAACTGGTTGTAGTGCATTTGCAATTCAAAGTGGAATGGCAGGTGCTACTGGCCCACAAGTAATGCTGAGAGTTGGCCAGGGTCAACGGATCAAAAATGTGTAATCACTGCTCTAATGCTACTCTGTGGTTTTTTGATCAATCCAGAAACTGGAGATAATCTCAGCTCATATGTTTTGTATTTCTAACATGCATTTCTTTTTACTTGTACATTACTGTACACACCAGAGGTAGGGCTAAAAGGACCCAATGTGAGCTTCAGCATAGGCAAGGGTTAATCTACTGATTTCAGCTGAGTTACAGCTAAGCTACTGGCTGATTTTGGCCCAGTATTCAATCTCTGCTTGTGCTTCTACATAAAGATGTTTAACGTCTATCAGTTATTTCATGTCATATGTAGGAAAGTATTTTGTATAAACTGTTACTCAAAACAGAGCTACGTTGAAGAAAAAACCCCACCATTTTTCCTCCCGCACAGGAGACACGTAGTCTCTGCAGTTCTCCAGCTGGCAGGCAGAAGCACCCTGGGAAAAACTATTTTCCCATAGGGCTTCTCTAGTAGATCCCTGATTCAGGCAGTGTCTTTCACAAGAGCTTTTCACCTTATGCTGTCTGTCTACATGTGCATCAGAAAGGAAAGCAGATTACGTGGAAATAGAGGTATAAGCAGATACTGGGATAGACAGTTCTAGGTGCTTTGAGTGTCTGTGCACAAACCTGGATGTGTGGTTATACGTTACATGAACTTCTTGTCTGAGTAGTTAAGTGTTTCGCTCCTAATTGTGTATTTCTTCTGCTCCATATACATGTATGTGTTGTGGGGTTTTTTTACATATGTTACATTATAATATTGTTTATGCTTTTGAAGTGGGAGCAGAGAGAACCTGTTTACAATGGTTTTCTACTCCTTTTCAAAGATAGGATACAAATCTTCATAGTAATGACAACAGCACAGTTTAAGAAATGGGTAATATTCTCCTAATAAAAGCTGCTTATAAAATAGCATAAAATAACATTCTAAAATGCATATATGCATTTGCAAACAAGGAGTGAAATACATAGACTGTAAACTCCCTGAGTTTATGTGTCATTTGTAAATCCTGCAATAATATCTGTAGTTCTATATATCTGACATACATATTGCAGCATGGTTTTGCACACACTATGGCATTTCAGAACGTATACCAACTGCATATCCTTTGATGTAGTAGAGAGCAATCACACAAGATTTTTGATGTCTCCAGGCAACTATTATTTTTTTAAGTGCAGCAAAGATTACTGCATGTCCCCAGGCACAAACCACATTTGGCATGTTTTTATGGGTTTGAGTTTTTATACAGTAGCCAATGTTTATGAAAGTGAAAATTAATCCAGAGCAAAACCCAAACTTGTAAAGGACCAAAAAGATATTTGGTCACATAAAGTCATTTTAGATTCCTTAAATGTAAAGCTATTTACATATATTTTTATGCTTAGATTGACTTTGAAGTAAACAGATGTCAGACCCCCTAAGTCATAACCTCATGTGTGAGAGAAACACATGTATGGGACACTTTTTACCCACAATAAAACCCCCTAAATTCATCATTAGCTTCTCTGATTAAAATTGCATATACCTGTCAGTGATACGGCAAAGATAAATATGGAGACATATGGAAGCTCATGGAAATGAAATACCTGAAATAATTCTGGATATTGCATCAGACCCTCTCAAAACACTGTCTGCAAATACGAAGGGAGTAAGGCATCCAGGAAGAGAAAAAAACAAAACAAACCAAAACATTTTCCTCTACTATTCAATAAAATAATTTTTAAAAAGTGTTTTCCAAATGTATTTGAATAATTTGAAAAAAAAAATTAATTTGCTTACTGTCATTTCTTCTAAGAAAACAATAAAATGGCTAAAGCAGCTGATACCTACAATATGTGAGCTATGATCTTCAACTGTACACGAGTCTCATTCTCCAAAGTATTGTAGATTCGGTGACCTCGGGATATTTGATACCTAATTCCTATTGAACTGTAAAAGTCTGTAGCCTCTGCATCTCAAGACAAGGCAGCAGAAGTAAATCTGGGCTTGCAAGCAGGCACTGAGATTGCCAGGGTGAACCTCAAATGGCCCTGATGCTTACAGTGCCTTGGCAGAACATGTTTTATCTGCCATATGGATAGGTCCTAAGTCTCCAGCTAGCCTGTCCTTGCAATGGTGATGCTAAACAGAAAAAAAAACCTAGCTGGATACTTCCACAAAGGGCCCTGATGCCATTTCCTGCACAGGCAAATGGGATCTGGCCACATCTTGAGCTGCCTGAAAACAGGCGTCTGACGGTAGCACAGATGTCACCTAACCATGATCTTGGGAACAGCCTGGTGTTCCTGGAACCACATTGCCAAGGACAGAGCAGACATAGCAAAAAGCACCTATCTGCTTCTATATGTCATCTTGAAGATAGATTTACTTTACTCTAAATTCATGAAAGCTGCTGCTTAATTCCTGCCTGGCCCTGCCAATGCCTCTGCAAGCACAGGCCAAACCAACCGCCTACCTTTTCCCTCCCTCTCCTTCCCTGTAGTTCACCCTGGCTAATCCTGGTGGTTTTCTGCTTTCCCTGTGCATTGCAGAAGAACCTGTATTCCTGCTGTGGGCTCAGTCTCACATTAGACTCAAAGCACAATGAGGTAGGTCCTGCAATGGAAATGTACATTTCATTGCTCTGTATTCCCTTGGCCAATCTAACCCTAAGGCCTTCAGCCAGTGTTGAAAACAAGACACTGGTGCCAAGGTCCCAACAGTACTTTCCCAGATGTTCTCACTGAGGCCTGTGTTGCATGACAGACATGAAATACAAGGAAAAGAAGCTCTCTGTGTGTTCAAGGGAAAGATGAGACCAAGCAGTAGGTTTTGAAGTTTGTTTTCAAGTAAGTTTCGATGTGTATTTGGTTTTGCTTTATCTGTAGCACTGTCCTTATAAATTGCCATTGTTTCCTTTTATGAAAGACACTATCTGGAATTGTCTTCCTGAACAAAGTGTGTTGAAATGCCCATTTGTTTCTTTCAGGGTAAGGAGTGGTAATTCTTGAGATGCACACCAATCCTTCAAGGAGCTGCCCATGTATTGGACCAAAGTCTTGTGGGACCAAAGTCAAACTCTTGATCCCAGGGGACATAAATTATATATATATATATAAAGGAAATAATTTCACAAGGCTTTGTACTTACTCTTTGGTGTTTCCTCCTTTCCATCTTTGACATCCAGTTAAACTAAGAGCTTGCCTCACTTATGGGCATTTTTAGTACAGACATACACAGGCAAACTCTAATGCTGGGATTCCCAGGCTGAGATTCACAGCCCAGCAGTGCTCTGTAGCCTGTTGACTGTTATCTGGGGGCAACTGCCATACCTTGAATGTGTGGCAAGGTATGACCAGCAGCGATGTTTATCCCGCTTAAAACAATGAAGGCCACCCATGACCAAACCATGGGTATCCATAGGGTTTAGGTAGGAGAAGCAATGATCACTTAAAAATGGATGGGACAGTGGCAGATGAGGAAGTGGCCTAACCCAGCAGTTTGCTCCAGACAAGAAACAGATAAATGCAGAACTATACAAACCAAGACTGGAGAAATGCTATTTGTGGGTTTTTTTTCCCTTGACTACAGAACTGCTAAAATCACAACAGATAAAGCCTGTGACTGTAATTGGTTTGTTTCTCTGTTGTGCATTAAGACTAAGGTACATGTGTCACTCAGAGAGAGATATTCCTGGCATTCAGACATATGGAAGTTGAGAACATAAAGAAGGCAACGATTAAGCGAGAGATGGACTAAGGGAATTGACTGAAGCACAAATGCTCATTAACGCTCTAGTTGGTTAAGAAAACCCAAAGAGTGTCTTGGGAAAAAAAGTAATGGCAATTTATATCACAACAGTACTAGGCACTGGAAAACATCAGGTTGCAATACACATTGAAACTTACCTGAGAATTGCCTTCAATGTCCCCTGTTTTCCTGCTCTTTGAAGGATACAGGGGTTTTCCTTAGTCCTACTGTGACACTTCCTGCCAAGCTAGCAGACTCCACAGCCTAAAATCAGAGGATCTAGTGGCAGATATCCATTAAAAATATTCACAGTTTTAAGGCTTCAAATAAATAATTTCTGCTTTAATGAAAAAGGATGACAACTGTTTCAGGTAAGAACTAACCCCCTTTTCATCTTCTAAAATTTAAGCTGATTCTAAAGTTACATTTATTTTATTAATAAAAATTGCTTTCTAGAAAGAAGTCTATATTAAGAACTTGAAAGCCCTGATCATTACTTTTAGAGATGCATAACAACAAATGAACAGCATTAAATAGTAATCTGTAAATATCACAGACTTTACTTGCCACCAGTTATATCATTCTGAGGTACCAAAGCCATCCTGAGGTACCATTATGAGGTCCAGGATAATAAAATGATACTAAAATGTTAACTGAGACACTTTCATTTATATTAATGAAGTGACTTATTACTGCCCCACCACTCTACATGCTGCCTTCAAAGGAGTGGGAACAGAGAAAGTACTGAAGATCTTAAAAAAGATCTGCTAAGAACTTGGTATCTGTGTTATTAGATCATCTGTCAAGGGGTGACTCACTTTAAATCTTCTGGACACCAGCTCTGAATTCTTCTCACTTCACGTAACTTGACTACACCTGCTTGCATCACTTCTTATGCCCTAACAAATGTGGTGTATTCCATGCTACTTTATCAGGCAATTTTTTTTTTCTCCCAAAGATAACATATATCTGCTGACTGACAAAATATCACTTTATAAGGACACACTTACATAAATCTTTATTCAGAATGTCTCCATTGTCCATTATGGGTACTCGGTAAGATCTAAAACATCATAATGAATTTCTGTTTTATTCGTGTACTCTAGCTGTCACCTTAATTTCTACAGAATTTATACTGGAATGCATGATACTATAAACACTGGCATCATATTGTCACTTCTTCCTTTAAAATCTTTTAAAATGTCAGACTACATGGAGTAATATATTCAAATGGGTTGTTATATCTGAGCTTTTGACAGAGAAACGTTAGACAGCCTGTATGAACACACTGCAGTAGCAACACGTGAGCTAACTTTCCCTATGAAAACAGCTCCAAAAGCCTTCCATGAACAAATTAACAGTCTTCTTTAAAGCTGATTCTAATTATTAACAGTCTTCTTTAAAGCTGATTCTAATTATAACACTAGCAAGCAGAAAACATCAATTTAGGTCAGCTCCAACGGCTGTTGCTATTTCTTGTCATATCAGAACAATGTCTCAACTATAGTGTTGAATTTAATTAATGAAGTTTGACATTTAAGTGTATTTTAATTAGGACTGTGACTGAATTCTGGTGTTAAATGATCTAATTTCCAGTACTAAACTGTTGCATCCATCATGCACTTCCTCATACTGATACCATCTCTGCATTTCTGCATGTGTATATATGCATTATTATTATTTTTCTACCACCTTGCCAATGGTGCATACCATGCTGGGGCAAGGAGTGATCATTCCTGACAGACATAATAAAAGGTTTAAATAAGAAGCAAGGAAAAAAATAGAGTTATTTTAAATTAACACAGGAAAAAAAAAGGCCAGCTCTCAATACCTTAACTCTTGGGGAACAGCAGCCTTGTAAAGCTTGCCTGCACGATCTGAGCTTCAGATCGTGAGCTTCCCTCAGCTTCAGCCAAAGGCCGACCACCAAAGGAGATTGCTTTCACTGTGACTCTGGCTGTCCTCCACCCTCCCGTCCCGTATCTACTCCCCACTCTCCCAAACGCAACTCTCCAGCACTCTCTTCCTTACACATCCCGAATCCAATAGGAAACTCCTCACTGGCCTCGGAAGTTGAGAGAAGCGGGGAGCACTGTGTGCTGGCCAAGGCTGAACCTGACCAAGAGGCCGGCCTGCAGGGCTCGGCAGGGTCACTGAAGAGGAGGCGGCTGCCGGCCCCGGCTGGACGCGCCGGTGAGCCGGGGCCGCGGCTCGCAGAGAGAGGCCCCCGGTACCGGCAACCGCTCCCCGCAGCCGCCTGCTCTGGGTGCACGCCGCTCCTCTGCACACCTTATTAAAGACATGCGGTTTTTTTTAAATGGTAATGCGGCTTCACCCAGACACACACCCCCCATTACCTGAGCTGAAATCGTGGCTTTGTACCCCGGCTGCTTCCTGCGAGCCTTTCACAGCTGCGGCAGACCTCAATTTCCCACAGGCTCCCTCACTCGCCAACCGGCTTAGGGGGATTTTTTTTCTTTCTTTCTTTTAAAGAAGGCACCAGAAATTCTGCCTGTCTGTCTCTGTACTCCCCGAAGTCCCCGCACGACAAAGCGTAGCAAGGGCAGTCCGGACGGGGCCGCAGCCCATGGTGCGGGGACATCCCGCCCCCGCCATAGCCTTGACTTTCCCCGGCGGCGCGGCGCTCCGGGGTGGCCCAGGCGGCGGCGGCGACGCAGATTCCCGCGGCTCCGGGCCCGGCAGCCTCCGTGCGGTATGGCGGGAGCACACCCGTGTGGCGGTCAGGTGAGCTGCGGCTGGCGGGCGGCACCGGCTGGCGGGAGCAGAAAGCCCGGCGGCGGCGGAGGGTGCGTAGGGGAGCGGCTGAGGTGTCGGGCTGCTGCAGGGGCTCTCCCCTCGCCGGGCTGCGAGCCCTGGGTGGAGGATGCTGCTCTGCAAAGGCCGGTTTGTTTCCGAGTGCCTGCGCGTTTCTCACTCCCGCCTTGGCATCTGTACCTCGCCCGAGCTCACACGCACGTTGCCTACGGAGGTCACCGGATCCACCAAAGGGAAGTTTGAAGAACAGTTAGAAAACACCACTCAGGAGAGACAAAAGCACAGCAATTCCATCCCAGGACTGGATGCCCATTCAAGGGTATTCCAGGACTAGGTCAGCTCTCTGGATTATGGGATCAAGTGTACCCTGATGAATTTTGCCTCAAACCAGTAGAACCAAACTAATTTACATTAACAAAAAATGAATATTCTTACTAAAAAAAGAAGTTGTAATATTAGAAAATGGTGTTACTGCAGAAGTTAAGTAAAATGTTTAATGGGTCACCAGGCAGAACGCTATGAATTACAGGTTGCCAAACTTGTAAAATACATACTTCTTAAATCATGTTTTAAAACCCAGATTTATCCACTGAAACAATTACATAATGCCCAGTGACTGTGAAACTGGGAACACAACTTTGATTTAGAAAGACCAAAGATTTCTCAAGCCAGAAACTGCATCCTCATGCCTGTCTTCAATAGGCAAACTTCTGACACTCCAGTATCATTCCTTTCTTTTAAATGGGAAAAAAAAATCCCTGACAATGAGTTCCACAAGTTAATTCCCATTATATATAAAATAAATAAATATCTTATATTTGGTTTTTATGCAATATTTTCACTGGATGCTCCCTATTTCTTTTGTCATGAAAACGCAGAAATAATCATTCCCAAATTGTCCTCTCTGTGTGCCACTAAGTTCACAGCAATTACCATATTCTCGGTCATTTTTTCCAAGCTGAAAAAAAAAACCCTAATCTCTATGACTGAAAGCTGTGATTTCGATCACTTCCATCACCCTATTCTACATATATACATTCTTTACACAGATTAGTATGTCATCACCTAGTTTGCTTACAGCATAAGAATGCTCTCAATGAGTTTCTCCAATTCTTTTCTAATATTCCTAACATTGGATTCACTTTTTACTTCCCCAAATGTATTCAGAGATGAATCCATAATAAATTCAAAACATTTTTCCTGAATGGCAACTGGTAATTTAAACCCCATAGTAGTGTAAGAAAAATCACACACATTTCCTCCATGCTTTGCATTAATAGCTTTCAATTCGTAAGAAGATGATGTAACATATAAAGAACTGTGGAATAGCAAAAATAGGTAATTTTTTAAGGAAAATTAGGATGCTTATTATAAACAAACATAACCACAGAAATATTTTGTCTCACCCATATATACCAGCAAATAGCTAATAAATCAGGATCTAATTGTTTGTGCCACTTGCGGCAGCTATTGAAGCAATTTTCATGCATGATTCTAGTAAAACAGTTTGAAAATTAAAAATAAAATAAAAAATTAGATAAACAGGCAATCTTTGAAAGTATATCCTGCATAGGCAGTATCTCCCTCACCATGTGTAAGGTGATTTCTATAGCTCTTTTTTTTAGTTCCTGTTGAAACAACTAAGCATTAGCACTCCTTAAACAGAAATCCCTGCCAGGCAGAGCAGCTTGCAGCAATGTCCTTGCAGTCATTGTCCCTGGGAACTAGAGAGCAAAAGGCTGCCTTGGAGCTCAAGCCAAGGTGAGGAGCAATCCAGGTCTGGCAAATCCCAGAAGATCAAAGGACATCTGAAGATCTACCCATCTGGGGGACTGAGTTCTTGCAATGTCTGAAATGCTGCAGCATGCCCAAAGGAACTGTGTTTTAAACACTTGGAGGGTGAGAAAACAACTGTTTCCTCTGCAAGCTCTGAAAGGACAGATGCCTAAACTGTCAAGGGACTCTTAGAGGACAAAAAGGGGCTCTGGGTAACCAGAAACAGAAGGTGAGTCCTTGAATAAAGGAAAATTTGTTTATTCATTTTTACTGGGACAACAGGATGGCTCTTCATTCAGAAACACCTGCTGCAACGTTTTACGAACTTGCAGAGCCAAAGGGGCTCTCCCAGCCACACAGCAATAGCCCTCCCTTGCTCTGGCTCTGATATCCTTATACCCCATGATGGCACTCATGATCCCACTCACTAAATTAACAGCAAAACAGTTGTCATATTTTTCCTGAGTTAGTTTTCTGCTGGCTTAGCAGAGGATCAGAAATGCAACAGAGCCAACACAAGGGAAGCAGTGGAAGGACACAAGTACACAGCAAAAAGCAGACATGGGTACCAACCCCTTTGGTGTCAGAGAAGCAAGCAATCAACTTCACCACCTTCAGAACACAGTTTTGTATGATTTAATCTGTGGCTGAGGCTGCTGCATCTTTCAGTGCAGGCTTTCCTTTCCCAGCACTGTCCTCTATGCCTCGATGTCACACACCATTAATTGATTCAGACGGCTGAACAAGCTGAAGTGCCATCACCTCTCCACCATCAGGTTTTGGCCAGATTAATTCTCTGAACTGACTCACTATCTAAACTCAAGCTCCAGGCATAGAAGAGGACAGGAACATGCCAGAAGGGGCAGAAAGGTGGAAGCAGCAGCCCTGGCTGAGGTCAGCCCCTATGCAACCACATACACACACACATATACAGACGAATCCTCAGGTCATTTAGCAGTTTATTATCTTCCTTTCCACTCAGTACCCTAAACCCTCACACATACTCTAAAAGCATGGCATCCTAGAAGCCTCCCATGCAATACAGACTGAAGGAAGGATGAAATGACATTCCCACTGCTGAAAAATCTCGAGGTTCAGATGCAGGGCCAGGTACCCGAAGGCATATGAAGGAATAGATCCCAGATTGAAAGGATGGCCAGAAAACCGACATCAGGATTACACAGCATAATGTGAAGTTTCCCACGCTGTTATGGCAAAATCTCCCGACTAGTATGGAAGGCATAAGAAATACATCTTTTCCCTTTTTTTTTTTTTTTTTTGTGGTAACTGGACATTTTTCCAGATGCCCAGTATCCTCTCCAAAAAAAGAAGATAAAATAGGAGGAAGTAGCATACCAGCAATTAAGAGAGTATTTTTGAAATGTGTTGTCCATATGCACTTCAGCTCAGAATCTTTTCTGATGTTCTACCTACAATATGCGTATGTGCTCCCCTTCTCCTCTCCCTCTCATGACCTACACAGGGCCATACTGGCTGTGTGTGGTAAATGTCCTTTTGTCTCTTCCAAGCCACATCATCCCAACAGGCTACGCAAAGCCTGAGGGACAGGATACAGAAGCCATGTGCTTGGGTCAACACATCTTGAAGAACTCCAGCTATGAATAACTTTTTTCCCTTGAGTTCCTTCACAACTCACATGCACAGGGGGAAACACTAAGCAATGGTTATACCATCACAGGTTGTCCAAAGCTGGTCTGTGTGGCTTTGAGGTGAGAGGGAATTGAGGACCGGCCTGCAGATAAGGAGGTTCCACATTACCCAACCAAACTCACGCTGTAGCACCAGCAGGAAGCTTCAAAAATGGGCTCTAGGTTCAAGCACTGAGACAGCATCTGCAGCATGCCTTGATGAAGCAACAGCAGGCCTCCACACCACACATAACACTCCAATACCAAGCTCCAGGGCAGCACACGAGTCAGGTTTTAGCAAACCCAACTTGAGAATAGTTTTTGTACCAGCGACTATAGCCTGAGCAAACAGGTAGCCCAGTGCTTTTGCTCCAAAAAGGAGCTGCTCAGGCCTGTTCTTCTCATTGTCCCATTCCTCACATGAAACTGGTCCTTAGCATGTGTGAAGCAGTTGAAAAAATAGGTTGATCAGATTGCTTCGCAGGCAATCGAACAGCAAAAGGAGAAGCGGGTCTACTACAAAGCCTAAGCATGAAAACTTACATCTTGGTACCTGCCCAGGGATCAGACATACGCCTACAGCAGCAGAGAAACACATCTCCAGATAACAAAGCACAACTCTCAGCACAGCTGGTGAAGAAAAACAAACTTAGCAGAGAACATATAGAGAGACACGATTTAAGGGTGAGAAAAGTCTCCCAGACTAAAAATATTACACCTCTTCGTCATCAAATGTCAAAAAGTCTCTGACACAGCCCCACCTCCTAGTACCACAGAGCTTGACATACATTAAATAGGTTTTCTAACAGACTTCAGGCTGGCCAAAGCTATATCCAAATAGGGTGGACTCCGGAAGTGACCATGCAAAGTAGGGACTGCACAAAATGGCAGCCACCTGGTGCACACTACAGACAGGGGTGTTAATAACAGATCAGTTAGATGACTTTCTAGTATTTACCAAAGTTCAGGAGGTACATACAGCCATGCTACCATCAACAGAGACTGCACATACTACGGCTCACTTAAACCATTCCTTACAGGCAATCACTTTTACAAATCGCTCTGTTGGGTACGGACAAAACTGCCACCAGGTGATGAAACTGCTGTGCCAGCTTTATACACAGTGCTGAAACAAGTTGCCACACGCACTCTCTTCTGGCCATCACAAGCTGCCACCACTTTGGTACTTCTAATGCCCAAGCATGACTGTTCTGAACTGGGGTGAGGCTGTTTGGAGTTATACACAGGTCATATACATCTGGTATTACACAATATTTCCAGGTTTGTGCTTCCAGGAAGAATTTGTACAAGAAAAGAATGACCCTGGAACCTAAAGGAAACACCTTATTTAGGCAAAGTTAAGTACGTTTTAAATCCAAGCCTAAAGCAACTTCTATAACCCTCAGAGAGCACCTATGCTCTCTGTGGAGGAAAGGAGATGAAAAAGAAGGGCTGGTGGACCCAAGCACGGTCTAGGTAAAGGTAATTTTCAGAAAGTGGACGTATGCATGGCTGTAGCAGTTTGAAAGGGAAATAAACATAATTTTAAATATAGGGGAAAGAATATCTCTGAGGATGTTCAATTGTCAGGAAGGTGGAGCACTATGGAGATAGAAAAGACCATCAAATGCAGCAGTGAGGAATGCCTGGTCTGGAAGACAACAGGGTGACAGAGGGGGGTTTTACAGTGCAAAGATCCCTGCACGGAAATTCACTCAAACTCCAATCAAGCATGGTCACAGGCTAAAGGATGCATGAAGGATGCTGCAAAGCAGTTCTCTTGCTACTGCTGTCCATCTGAATGCCTGAGATGTCCATATGGGGGTGGCTGTGAGCACACGGAGGAATGTAACTGTCTGTGATGTGAACACCACTCAAAGAGTTAATCACTAGGTAAGTGCAGTTCTCTGACCAGTCTTGTACATGAGCCCTTCATCTCCCAGTCCTGCACCCTGTTGAGTTGCTGCAGCTGAGAGGTGCCCTTTCCTCTCCATTTACATGTAGGCCACATGGGACCATAAGGCACAAGAATACCTGCAGGACTGCAAAGAGAGACCAGGCACTGGAGTCACAGGCCTAGAGTCTGCAACCATGGGGCAAACAGACAAAAAGACACTCAAAGCAGTAAACAATCGAGCTATTACTGGTCATATCACTAAAAAGCACTAAGGTGATGCATAAGACTGAGAAATTAATTGATTTCTCTTTTAATCATTTTTTGACTTTTTTAGCTAGTCAAGCCTGCCAGCTTCCTCCACACTCCCGTACCACTAAAGCTTAGACAAAAAATCTCAGAAAATAGATGCTGGACATACAAAAGCCCACAAACATGGAAAACAACATCAACCACCACAGACAACTTGTGAAGGAGGAAGAGGACCTAGCAGGAAGCTTGCTGGCTTCCCCAGTGCTCAGGTGCTGATTGCCACCTTTTTTTTCTGTGCTGTCTGCTCAAAAATCACAGAGTCACTGAATGCTAAGGGTTGGAAGGGACCTAGAAAGATCACCTAGTCCAACTCCCCTGACAGAGCAGAACCACCTAGAGCAGGTCACACAGGAATGTGTCCAGGTGGGTTTTAAATGTCTCCAGAGAAGGAGACTCCACAACCCCTCTGGGCAGCCTGTTCCACTGCTCTGTCACCCTCGATGTAAAAAAAAGTTTTTCTTTAAATTTCTTTGGAATCTCCTATGCTCCAGTTTGCACCCATTGCCCCTTGTCCTATCATTGGACAAAACAGAGAAGAGCTTGGCTCCATAAGCTAAGTTCTCTGTAGCAAGGGCATCTGCTTGTACATATGTGCATGCCCTGATCCCAAGCAGGTCCCAGGCAAGCCACGGATGAGGGAACAAAAAACAGACCAATGCTCCAAAAGGAGAATATGGATGCTCAGATCTAGTACAGAGGGGCAGAGAGTTGCAGTGGCATCAGGATTTCATATTGGAGAACTGTATCCCCCTACTGAAGTGCTCAGTGCAGCCTCAGCAGAAAAAGATGTGAGCTACTAGTGACTCTGGCGCTGGATTTTTCACACAGATCTTAAGAACAAATACAAAAACTTTGCTACAAGGCAGGAAATCCCTCTTACCACACCTTTCTGATTTACACCAATGCTTGATACGTACATGTGACCCCTCCTTCCCTCACCCATATTCACAATGGTTCTCTTGCATATTTAAGTGATGGTAAGTTAAGATCTGTGGTTATCACTTCTATAGAGCTTCATTTTGAAGGACTGCTACATTTTAACTTTATTGCCATAAGGAAAAGTGGGGGGAAAAAAGCAAAATATTTCCGTCCTTTCCTGGCATGAAAGCTGTTGTGAAGACATTTAATAAGTGCAAGTCCTCTTCTGCAAGTTGTTGAAATATTGGAAATGGGAAAATTTATTCCTACAAATGTTTGTGTGAGTCCCATCCACAATTTTATGCACTACACTTAATTTCTTCTGTTCAGTGTGACTAGAGCAGGCTTGGTCAGCATTTACTCCTGAAGTACATCTCAGTAGGCACAGCTTACAACAAAACCCTTTGATTTGTTATGAGAAGAAAAACAAGGAATAACACTGGGATTGTTCCAGCTAGGAGACTAAGCAAAAGACAGAGGACATAAACTTACCCACCTGCGTGCATGTGGGAATAGAGGGACATTCATCTCGGTGAGATCAAATCTTATGTGGGGGAACAGCAGGAATGACGGCCATCAGAAAACTGGCAAATGCATCTGCTTTTTCCATTCAGCACTGTGCTGCTGACTAGATCTCTGCAACACTTCCTCTGTTCCACAGACCTGCCCACTGGGATCTGTCTGGCATTAATTGGCCTTCAAAATTACTTATGGAAGTTATCTTCAGCTAATTTTTGTAAGTCATTGAGTAAGGGAAAAAAAATGGTATTTGTTTGTATACAAAACCAAACAAAAGAAACAAAACAAAATACACAAGCAAGAGCGAAATATCAGTAAATTCTTGCACGCAGATATGGTATTCTGCTTCTTAAAATAAATGCCTTAGGACGGAGAGTTGGCCCTGACTTTTCTATTAAGTTTCTTTGTGTGACTTAAGGGCCGCAGAAGGTGAAAATTTTTTGTGTAGGAGGACGGCCGTGGAGGAGGGCAGAGTCGCGGAGAAGGGGGGCTCAGCGGAAAACCGCGGACCCGGCGGTGACTCTTCGGAAAGACCGACGATAGCAGAGCGGTCCAAAGGGGAGCAGGCCCGGCCGGGCACCGACAGCCGGGGATCGAGCGGCCCATCCGCGACCAAGCCCGGCGGGGAGCTCCCGGGCTGCGGCGAGCGGAGAAACGCGCAGAGACGCAAGGATCCTTGGGGAACGGCGGAACTCCCCGAGAGCCGCGGAAGAAGCGCGGGGCGGTGCGTGCACAAGCACGCCGGGGCTGCGGTGCCTGGTCCCTGCCGGGAGCCGGGGCAAAGCCCCCTCTGAGGCCGGCGCTGTCCGCCTGGGGCTTGGGAGCAAAGGGACACGGCATACGCGGCGAGGGTAGGAAAAGCCCCGCTCCCCGGTGCCAGCCTTTTGTTTCTCGGGTGCGGCATCCGCCGGATCCACCGGCAACCGGCGGACGGCCTCCGCCAAGGTCCCCCCTGTTCGGCAAGGAAAGGGTCCGGGGAAGGCTCCCCTGCCCGGTCCCCGGCGGCAGCACTGCCCAGGCTCAGCGTGCGGCACAGCCCTACCTGGGCGCAGGGAGCGCGGGGCAGGCGGGAGGACGACACCGGGCGGGCTGCTTACAACGAGAGGGGCAGCATCCCCGTGTGTCAACTTCTCCGCGGGAACTTTTTTTTTTGAGGGGGGGGAAGCCGTGGGG
>JAAGNO010014934.1:0-44317 GCA_033439905.1 Ceryle rudis
TTGGTTTGGAAATAGATATGGGCTTAATCCAAATTTTTGGGTGGCATAGGAAGAAATCACCACAATTGTGTGCAGTTTCCCTCTTGACAGCATTCATTCTGGTTTTTTTTTTTTACTTACCAGATTAAACAATCATCCCATTCAACCCCCTCCCCCCACCCTAGAATCTCTTTTCCTCAGAGGTGTGACTTGAATTTCAGAGACATAGTTTCTTAAACAGCTCTTGCTTCAAAATGGTGGCCTCTTTTTGGAAGGTGGCAGTGACACCATTGGCACACACAGTGCTCCCATCAGCAGAGCCTACCAAAGCAGCAGACATCTCCTCTCTATCTCTTCTCTGCTGGGATCCCTGGAGTTACTGAACCTATCTGAGGCTCTTCATCCACCCACACTTGCTGCTGCCCCTAAGACAAGACCAGGCCATTGTACATGTTCCATCTGTGGCTTTGCTATCCCTCCCTCCCTCCCTCCCTCATGAATGCTCAGACAGTCCACTTGCCTTTGTAAGACTAGTGAGAAACTCTTTTACCTTCATGTTCACCTTCAGTTACCTTTACAGGTGAGATCTTGCACAGGTTTATTCTCAGTTAGAAGCAGCATGATCTCGGATGACTTCTGGAGGGCTTATTTCCACCTGACCAGCCAGAGGACATTTCTCACACCCTTATGATTTGCTGTTTTAACAAAATCCTATTATTTTTGTCTACCCCACACTTTCCTGCTTCTCCTTATCCTAAGTGTGGCTGTGCTTAGGACCCTCTGGGTCTTCACATCTTCCTGGCAGGATGAAGAGGCACTGATACCAGGCAATGAATGGTGCCCATAGGCCACTAAAGGCATCCATGCTCACATCTCTATTTGGGACCTCAGCAGTCATGGGCAGGCACTGGAGCTCATGACTCAGTCAAGTGAACTCAAGTGTTCTGAGATGCCCAAGCCTACTGGGCACAGGGATGCCATCTGCTCCTGGTTACCATAGGGGTTATTAAAGGAATGCCAGATAGAAATGGTGCTAGCAGATTTGTCAGAGGAAGCAGATAATGGCAGCTCAGATATTTCCACCAAAGGCTTCTTTGCGCTGAGGTGATACAAAGCCCAGATGTCTTCATGTGTCCTTGTAGTTGGGACCTGTTCAGGCTGTGATGAAACTCCTTCTAAGAAAGACTTTGAGTTGACTCTAGAGCAACACTTGTGTAGTGCTGGACCACCACCATGGTGATGCACCACTTCTCAGTGAGGACCAGCATGCCTAACACGCTCAACAAGGAATCATGGAAGAATGGCATAAGAGAAATAGCCTGAGTCAAAAAACTACAACATGAGCATGCTGGCTTCAGAGATGAGCCAGGATTTGGCTCAGAGCATGTGAGGAGAGTGATGGGAAGATTATGATTGTCAAGCTGTGAGCACACGTGAGTTTATATGAATGAGATGTGTATGCATGGGGAGGGATGCAGACATGCCCAAGTCCAGTGGGGTATACATGATAAAGAACATGTGCATGAGAGCACACATCACATCAAGCACTTGCACAAAAAAGTATGTTAGGCCATGGAGACAGATGTGCAAGGAGAGCATGGCCCCAGAGTAATTTGAATGGTGCTGTGTGGGGCATTGCATGTGGCTTAGGGAATGGGGGGGTGGGATGTGCATGGAAGAGCACGTATCCAGGAGGGTTGTGATGGTGCAAGTACGTCAGGCAAGACATGAATATACACGAGTGAGCTGAGTATGGGAGCACACATGGGAGTGCTGGGGGGAGAAGAAGAGGATGCCGCACACAGATAGTGCTGGAGACATTGTGGATTACTGCTGCTAATACCTCTGGTAAGAACAGAAGTCTGCTGGCTGGGAGCGGGAGCTGAAAGCTGAGCCCCTTGTTATGTTTCCCTGTTCCCGCCTGCACTAATCCTTTTGAGCCCCAGGAAAAAGCTGCAGAAAAATCAAACAGGCTGTTCATGCCGCCCCAGTGTCCCCGGGATTAATTAATTTGGGATTTGTGGGGAGTCACAAGGTCACGCTCCCCCCACTGGCAGAGCTGGCTCTGCAAGGCAACGGCAGGGCTGGGCTCTGAGTCTTCTCATCCGGGGGAAATATCTCATCATGCCATGACCTGGAGAAGGTCCCTCAGACAGCCACCACGGGAAGATGCCAGGTACTGGGAAAGAGGATGACCCAGGGTGCCAGAGCATGGAAAAGCACCAGGGTGGGGGGCACTGACAAGCAAGACATGTGTCAACATCCCAGAGACATCAGCCTCCAGCTAGAGGCAGCCACTTGTACAGGATCCTGCCTGCATCTGGCCAGGTGCTCCTTGTCTCATTGCCAATACTCATGGCTCCCTGTTTGGGCCAGTACAGAAGCAGAAATGCACCAAAGAAGACAGACACTCCAGAGAGATGGTGTGATCCTCACCATCCTACGGGACAAGAGGATGGGGCAGGAGGGATGGAGGACCAGGTGAGATGAGCAATTTGCCCCACTTATCTCTTCCAAGAAGAGAACTCTGATTGCCTTTTGAAGTGTCCCAGATGCCAGATCCCCAGTTCCCACTATTAGTGGTTACTTAAATGATTCTGAAATTTGTTTTTAGGGAGCAATTGAGCTTACGATGTGGGTTTTCTGAGTGTTTGCCTAGGAGCTCATTCTCAAGAGAGCACGTTGTTGCAGATGTATTTCAAACTGTAATTGAATATTTGTGGTCATTTTTTTGGGCACTTATCTGACCAGCATTTGCAAGGAGACTTCATTCCTTCCTACCCAAAAGTACTTTGGGATCCAGGACCAGCATTTGTCCCAGCTGTGCTGAGGATTATGCTTAGGTCTGGATGCTTTGGAACCTCTTGGTACTAGGAAGGCACAGAAGTATGAGCATTGAGTCCATTGCCCTAAAAGGACCATGAAGGAAGGAAAATAAAGTAATTTCTAGCACCTTCAAAGAAAACTGGGAAGCCTGGGGCCTCCCTTTGGTGCCATGGGGTCATTAACTCAGCACTTCAGCTACTAACGCCCAAATGAAAAGCACATAATAGTGTCACAAACAGGAACCAAAACTGATCCAGCATCCTGACTTGGTCCTCACCACCTAGTGAACAGCTACTTGCCACATAGCACTGAATATCCTCAGTACAGACAGTTTTGAAGCTGTCCAAATCAAAGTGAAAGCTCCCAGATGGCCACCTGCCAGGCTGCTCCAGTGAATTCCTCATGAAGCTTTTGAGACCTTAAAGCAAATGGGCTGCTCCAGTCAGTGTCTGGTGCTGCCAGTATGAAGGCACAAACCTGAACCTTATCTCTCCAAACCAAAACATCCAGCCTTGCAGTCACTCATCCCCACTGGCTCCCAGGTCTGTGCTGCTTTCTGTCTCATCTCTGCTCCAAGCCTCCCATGAACCAGCTCAAAACTAATTATCAGCCAAGAACAGGCAGCATGAGGCTGGATGCACTGACAGGATGGCAGCTCTTTGACCAGCTCCAAGGAGGTTTGAGTCAGAGGTGGCTCTGGTGGCATGGAAAAGCCCTCATCAAACAATGACAGTCCCCAGCTGATAAGATTCTGGTCCCTGACCTTCAGTCCACTTCCCGTCTGCCAGCACCACAGCTGTGATGACCACAGCTATCCAACTATTCCTTGGTGTTACTCCAAAGTGAAATGGTGCTTTATGGTGGGATTGGAAGAATCAGTTAAGTCTTGGTGCAGACAGCAACTCTTCTGTTTAGAATCAATGCAAATTGTCCCTGGGAGACAGAGATGTAACAGCTTCCCTCTGGCTGTCTCTCCCCTGCTTTGATGCAATGCGTATCCCTAAAACCAGAGATCTTGCTTTCCAGTGGTCACAGGTATTGCTCTTCTTTCTAGTCTGTTTGAGCTGGAGTCAAAGCTGGGAACACTGAGACCAGCAAATGGGTCTCTCCCACACCTGGGTGAAGCAGGTGATGTGTTAAGTCCTTGTTCTCTGCTTGGTATGGGCAGCTCTCATGGGGAACAGTTTGCCCAGAGGCAGAGGACACTGCTCCAAGTGCAGATGGAGAGACAGCAGCTCCCAGCTTGCTGAAGCTCAGAGCTCAGTCAGCCACTAATTCAGTCCTCAGCTCAGTAGCAGCATGCTGATGTGACACACTCCAGGTCTGAGTGTGCAAATTGCTCTTGTGAAATGGACCAGGGACCGAAATGCAGAGGACTGCTTGTGAATAACTCCCTCCTAGTGACTAGTTTGGGGGTGAAGGGGAGACATAGAGGTCTGAAGTTACAAAATACTCAGTTCTCTGAGGTGCCAGACTCCTCACGCTGGCCCAAACTTGGACCAGCATGGCCTCATGCTAGTAGTCCACATCTCTGGTCATACTCAGCACCTTTCTCTGAGCCTTTTCTAGTTCTCCTCCATCCTTTCTGAGACTAAACAATGAACACCATACACAGTAAGAGCAGATTTTCTGCAGGGCTATCATACATCCCACTTACTGTGTTGTTTATTACACTGTGTTATCATCCTGGTCATCCAAATCTGAATCATCCCTCCAGAGCCTGCCAGACCAGATGATAAGGGTTTGTTATATGAAGAGTCTTGTGCAGTATCTAAAGGCAAGTGATGAAACATGGCAGAGTTATAAATTGTGACACCACCAGGTACATTCCCCACTGCTGTGGACTAAAGAGAAACCTGGCCTTACAAGGGCTACGCATTGAACGTGGCCAAATGCTTCTAGGAAGGACAACTGGGGGTCATGCTTATAAGACAGAGTCTTTTTCCTCAGAAAGCAGCAGCACTGAAAGGGCCTTAAGGCAGTTGTGGAAACAACATGAGTGGAGCATAATCTTCCAGGACAAAAGGGGGCTTAGCTGGCAAACAGTCTTATGGGCTTTAGCAAAGGGGCAGTGAATAGAGGGGAACAGCCTATCGCCGTGCATGGTGGGAGCAAGTCCATTGCTGTGATATGGGCACAGCTCTGTTGTCTGCACTTCAAAGCAGTTGTTGAGAACGTGGAGGAAATGCATGAGGGGGCACAGGCACAATTCAAGGTCTTAGAAAAGCTGCCTCTGACCAAAAGCAGCTTTGGGTGGTCAGCAAAATGCTCAAGGTGCAGCTCGACCTACACACCTTCAGAGAAACTCTTCAGAGCAGAGAGGTTTCAGTTCTGCAGAGACCAGATGGTCAAATGAAGCAGACACATCATTGCAGCAAGGGAAGCAATAAAATACGAGATTGAGTAACTTGGGCACTGCTTCTCTGGACTCAAGGCTGGCCATCTCACTTTCAAAGCCTTATTCTGGATGTGGTTATAGATCTGACCTTGCTTCTTCAGCAGGGTCCTGGTAGAAGGGGAGACTAGTCCCCCTGTGACAGTGCTCTCTGCCTTGCACAGCTCAGGGGAACAGCTCAAGAGAGTGTGCGAGACACGCACTCATTTTTCTTGGACAGAGCCTTATATGAAGAACAGGGCCAGGATTAATGCAGCTGCTGTCACCAGGCCATCTGCTCTACAAGCTTGTCTGATGGAGCAGAGCAGGGTGAAGCACTCGAACCTGCCCACCTTTGTCTGGCAACTGATCCAGAGGCTTGTTCCTCCCCAGATACGTACATGCCCCCCCGGCCCAGCCTGCTTGTGTGTCTTCTCTGGTGCCTGCTTTTCAGACAAGCATGTCTCTGATGGCTGGTTTTGGGTGTCTGGAAGCCCTCCTGGTATGGCAGGGTCTGGGGTTGGTATTCTGACCCTGCAGCCATCTCATTGATACTGTTATCAACCCAGTGTGGCCTCGGGTTTCATAGGGGCCACTGCTGTCCATCAGGGTTTGCTGGGGAGGAAATCACCAGGGCAGCAGCACTGCTGGTGCTTGAGACGCATTCATCTCCATCTTCCAGGGCATCCTTCCTCACCCCCACGGGACTCCCAGCCCTTCAAGAGCTGAGCCACTGTGTTGTCATGCTTGAGCTCTTCCAGAGGCTCTGTAAGGATTACATCAGTCCTCTCCCATCATTTCCCCAAGTCCATCACCTGCCCTGACCCGCAGCCCCATCAGCATGGAGGACCACTCAGGCAGCACAGGGGTGCCTTTGCATTCAGCCATGGGCTCAGGTGTGAGCAAATGGGTCCTTGAGAAAGAAATGCCGAGAGAAGGCCAAGTAACATCAGCATACAACAACTACTGGGGTGAGGGGGATACAAAGAAAAAACAAACTCATTAATCCCACCCCACTTCACAGCCAGTAGGACATGATATAGGTCAGCACAACTGGTAGAAACTGAAATACATGTGATGGTTATGCTTCAGATACCTCCCAACTGACAGACCGTGGGTGTTGGATGAATGTCTCCCCTATGGTTTTATCTTCTTGCTTTTCAGAGTCTTTAATGCACTTGACCTTCACTAACACTGCACGGCAGTGAGTAGCAGCACCCTTTATTTACACCATAGAAAAACACTTCATTTAGCTAGCGTTAAACCTGCAGGCATGTCCCCTTTACAAAGTTGGCTTCTCCACCCGTACCTAACTCATTAAACGACATTCTTGCTCTGGCTGTGACAAGATAAGATCTTTTATCGATGGAACTTGTCAGGAGCTTTTGGAAAATCAAGGACACTCTTTTTCAAGAGACTCTGCCTGGTTTACAGACACATTTCTTCCTTCAGCTCACTGCACTGGAGAGGCACCACCTCTGCGGCAAGAAGTCATCTTAGCCTTCTTCCAGGCTAAAATGCACATGTCTACTCACTTTGTCTTTTACTGTAAGATTGAAAATTTGCTCAGTGTGGAAGTCAGGATTGTTGATCTTGAGTTTCCTAGGTCATTCTTTCCAAAACTGGTATCATATTTACCTGCTCCCAGTCTGCTGGGACAGAAATTTAGACATCAGGGCCCACTAAAGATCTGACTTCACTCGAGCCCTGCTGAGTGCAATATACCCCAGTGAATGTTTCTGTCCAGTTTATCAATTCATTTCAGCTTTCCAGCTTGACTCCTTGGCACAAGGCAATTTCTCAGTTATTTTTACCCTGGAAGCAATGTTGCAAATTCCAGAGACAAGCAGAAATTTCCTGAGATGTGCTCATCTCTTCCAGTGGTGGACATAGGGCATCTCCCTGCCCATCCTGTATCACTTTTGGGATACTGAATACCTGTCCCTTGCAGGAGGAACCCCATCTCCTCCTTGGATCTGCTCTGGGACCAGATGCCATCCCATAGTGCAGAGGCTGGGACAGGCTACCACATCCCCGCCCTGCCTCAGGGGGCAGGATAAGCTTCAGCAAAGAAAAAGGGTATTTTCCAGATGCAGATTTCAGCATTTGCCCTGTGAGTGGCTTCAGAAGCAGTGTGTGCTTTATGTTCACATGAACATAAAGCTCACCTCATCCCACTGTGCAGCCACCTGCTTTCCACATCTCTGATGGATGCAGTATTCTGGGGTGGTAAGGCAAGAGCACATCCGTGCACATGCCTCACCTTGCAGACAAGTCTGGGTGTGCAAGGTGTATATGTGACCCATTATATATTGATTTTGTACCTGTCACTGACCCAGGCAGGGAGTTATCCAGGTAAAGCCCCTGCTCACAGCTCTCCATGGATATTACCAGAGCAGAAACAAGTTTGTCCGAGGCCAGGACCAGTGTTAGCCTGCAGAAAGCCCTTCCTCTTCTTCCCCACTGGCAGGGGTTTAGCACTGACCCACCAGCTCTCTGGGAGTAGGGCAGGTGAAGCCAAATACTTTTGCTAATCCCAGCTCCGAAGAGCTGCTCTCAGGTTACAGACGATGTGAATAGGATCTATGTTCCAGGGTGATCAGACTTCCTGGAATTTCTGCAGGACCAGTTATCTGTTCCTGTAACCATCTGCAGCTGAATGTGCTGGTATGGCCCAAGTCCAAAATGCCCCCATCTCTTCAGAGCCTGATCTAATGTCTTTGGGTGAAGCACGTCTGGCAGCAGGAAAACTACCCTTCAGCTTCACACATGGATCTCCCTTTTTGAATGTCCCAGAGCACCTCGGAAACCTGATCTCCACAGCCTTCAACAGCCCAGACAAGAAGAGACAAAGAGCCCCTTGGCCACCGGACGTGCCGAATGTGACTCCCTAACTTAGATCCAACCACAACCTGACACTGCTCATGCAGATTCACTTAGGGTTGACTCAGCTCCCCAGCATCACTGAGAGCTTCTAGCACTCCTGAAATGTCCCCATACCATCCCTGTCCCTGGAGGAGTGTCTCAGATGAGGAGGAAACCTTACGTTACAGCCTGTTCCTTTCCTAGTAGGCCTGATGCCTCTTTTTGGATGTGATGAGGTCCCCAGGACTGAGCTGATGGTGGGATATTGTCCCTTGCTTAGGGCAAAGTGAACTGCAGTGAGCAAACAGCTCAGGTCATGTGAATCCACCAGAGAGTTTCCCTCCACGCACCTTGCAGAAGATGCTGTCCCCATCACTACCCATATTTTCTTTATGGAAAGACCATGTGCCATAAGTCTGACAGGCATCACTGGAGGAACTGGGAGCCAGGCAAGCTGGCACATGGATCCTGTCCACAGTCTCTTCTGCTGCCAGTCAGGCATCTTTCAAGTCTCCTGAGTACCTCCCTGTTCCACAGCCATCCATGTTATGGCAGCAGACATGTGGTCTGTCACCCAGCTATGCTCACTGGAGATCAGCAGATGCAGTTCTACTAGTTGAATGGTGCTCTTGCAGCCACATGAAAAATGCTTCATGTAACACGTGTCCAAACTTCATCCTGAATAGCAACCCAAGGGCAGGAGGATGGAGCTGAGCAGCTGCAGTTCATCTTGTCCCTGTTCCCCATTGCTGTCGCTTGCACCTGTACAACAGGTAGCACAGCACTGTGTATCCTGGTCCAGGAAGGTGCTGTATGTCCTTCCTGACATCAATTGCTTCCAAGAGGGCCCCAGTGCTCCTTCCTTTGCAGGTGCTCTTATATCATTTCCTGCCTGGCTGGCCCTTCATAGTTTTGTAGTTACCTCCTTACTAGGGTCTCTCCTTGACCATGAATTTGCCACTCCCCTTTCCAACATGAGACATCATTGGCAGAAATATCTGCCAGGGGACCATAGAGAAAATACCCTCTTTACCCTATTTCCCATCATCCTGATGCTGCACTTCGCCAGTCTTTGCAGCCATCACATAGGTGGTGATGTGCATCCCTAGGAACACCTCTGAGAATCCATGGATCAGCCTTACTCACTGCCTGACACATCAAACTAATGACCCTGTCCTCTCATGGCAAATGCTGTCCAGGGCTTCATGCATTAATAGATGGCAATTAACCAGGTGAAAAATAACAGAGAAGTGGAGCGAGCATCACTTTGATCTGTGCTTCCTGCTCCTCTGCAAAGCACATTCCTTGCCGGGCTTTGGAGGGGAGAAAGCACTTCTGCGTGGGAGAAGCTGGGTCTGGCAATAGCAGCCTCAGCAGCAACAGAATTATATATCTGACAGCAGCACATCCTTAACTGGATCACGCCATCCTGTGAGGGCTCTGTATGCTGCTCCTAGGACAAAACCCCATGCCAAGGAGATGGAAACATCTCATCCAGAGCATCCCAAGCAGAAAAGAGGGAATCCTGGTCCCTCTCCAGATCCTCAGCTGGGGGAAGAGGGACAGAGCTGCGGCATCTGAGTGGGGTTTCTAGGAGAGCTCCATCTTCGCCGCTGCAATCCAGCTCCTGGGGAGCGGGCTGTGTCCTGAGGAATGTGGCTCTTGAACTGAACTCCAAAGGCTTTTGCAAGCTTTTCAATCCCAAACACAGAGGCTGAAAAGGGGCGAGTGCCCCCATGGAGGGGAGAGCAGTGGGGTGGGATTAGAGCCGGCACTAACGCCCTGCTCTCAGCAGCCACGTCTGAGCAGCACTGGGAGAGGTCAGGATTAGGGGAAATCCTTTCAGACCAAAAGGGAGCTAAGCAACTCTCTCCTTGCACACACAGAGGAGGCACCCCCGAATCTCTTTGCTGCAAAAGGCTGTGCTGAGGGCAGGAGGCAAGGGGCAGCCTTTGTCCCTGTGATTCAAAGCAGAGGGCAATTAGGTGATGGACTTAGAGCCCAGGGAGCACTGCTCCCCACCTCCACAGGGATCTCTCCCTCTTTCTCTGCTTTCTTTCATCCTCCACCCCAGCTCCTAAATCCATCTGCACTAGGCATTTAATTGAATTAGCCCAGCACCTTTCACTGGGAACAACTTAAGACGATTTCAGTACAGTGTGATTGCTTTTTACAGCCCCAGACAGGTCTGACAGCAACTACAGGGCTGAGTTTAACACAGGGCAATTTATACTGCGTGTCTCTTGCACCTAAATACTGTAAGTGCTCTTAAAAGCTCAGCCTCTGGAGCCCAGCAACAGCTTGGAATTACAATTTTCATAAAAACAAACAAACAAACAAACCCGCCATATTTTTGGACCTTGGAAAAAGAGCTTGAAAACAGGAGTCCCAAAGGGCCAACCCAGAGCCTCTGGTCTCTGCAGCTCTGAGGACCTGATGACTGGTGTTTACAACACCAGACATCACTACAAGTCTCTTGGACACCACTTTGGAGACCACGGCACCGCCTCAATCTCCAGAAGCATGGCTCAGCTGGGCCAGCACAGTGGATAAAGCAGCCCCTTAGGAAAGTGTTGCTGCTGTCCCCATAACCTAGTCCATTCTTTTCGACTCCTGAGGTGGTTCCCCCATGCCTGTAGAGGTGCACGTACCAACCACAGCTGGGTCTTTTCTGCTCAGCCAGCTCCTCTTCCTCCCATTTTGATGCAGTCAGACAAGATAGTCTGGAAGTGCCTCTGCTAACACGCCATACTTTTAAGTAAATCCATTTTCTGCAGTCTAAATCTCTCTAGGTGGGTTCTTGCAGTCCCCAGGTGCTTTGGGAGCAATTTCTTTTGAATGCATGTGCACAGCACTAGGGAGGGAGGCCAAGGGCATATTAGTACCCACCACGTCTCCAGGGATATGTCTGCATGCTGCCTGCCATAAGGGATGGCTAAGCATCTGTCTCTTACCCCCCGAGAAGGACTGTCCTGAGCAAGTAGATTTCAAACCAGCCCCACACACACTGCAACAACACACAAGACTTCTGTCTTTCTACTGGCTCATGATTTCAGGGTATGTTACAGAGGCGTTGAGACAGGTGTGTTACGGATCCCTACCGAGGCAGATGGTGAGGAGGTGGGTTGTGAACAAGGCTGGATGGATGGGTTTGCATTCGGATCTGGGCTGCCCCAGGCCCATCCACTCAAAGACAAGCCTGAGGAGCCACCCTCTAAATCACAAACACTCCTGTCCTGACCAACGAGCTGCCACAGTGATTTTATGCAACAGTTTTACCAAAGGGAAGATGGTATCAAACCAGCCTTGTGCTGCCTCCTCCTCCCTCTGTCCCATGTTTCTTGCCTGGCAGTATTTAATAACAAATGCACCACAACCTGGGATGGATACAGGATGTTCAGCCCATGCAAGCGACTAGCCTTGCCCTGCTTAGATCCCAGTCTCTGCTCTAATTGGGCAAGGACAGAAGACATTCCAGTGTTCCAATGGCCGCAGACCCACTCTGTGCCCACCTCCTGTCCCTGCTCAGCTGAGAAGCCAGGAGCCCTGAAGGGGGTCGGGAAGACGGTCCAAATAGCTCAGGAAAAGCAGTCTGGTCTTTGCCTAGACATTTTGCCTCCAGTGCTGCTTGCACTCATCCCATGAGCTGGTTACATGGAAGCACAGAGGATATTTTTAATAAAAAGAGAGCAAGGAGCAGGTAGACAGAACTGTGTAATTGATCATCCCTTTCATGAGCTGAAAACACCCCCTTCTTTATCCCAACCCAGTGCTGTTATGAAAACCTTTCCTTTCTGTTCAGGCTCATCTGTGTGGTCCTGAACCCTACGCCCTTGTCCCTGGCCCCCAGGGAGGGGGCAATGCTGGAAGGTGGGTGGCTCTAATAGGATTTGGGAGCATCTGCAAGTCTTATCATACAGATGTTATAATGGGGAATGAGACATGTGTCATTTGCACTTCAGGATGGGGAAGATCCCCCCATGCAATCCTTCCTTTTCTCTTCACATAGCTACATGAGATCCAAGAGCCGGCAGACCTTGAAGGAAAGGTAGAAAACATGGCAGATTTCAAGGGATTTCCTTCTCATCCTTCCAAAGGGTTTTGTCCATATTTCCTCTGAGGCTGAGGTGCACACTTTAGCATCTGTCTTGCCACCCAGGAGAGAGCAGTGGCATCTCACCCTCCTCCTAGCACCGTGGCCAGTGTAGTGGTGGGTTTGACTGGAAACCAGAGGCAAATAACAGAAATGCTAACGTGCAGGAGGGGCTGCCTGACAGGCCATATGACAAACCAACATTTTCAGGAGTGGAAGTATAGCTGATGCACCTGGAAAGCCAATCGGGACTTGAACAGACTGTCAGATACGTCTGCCATGGTATAAGCTGAAAGGCCATGAAAAAGACCAGGTTTGTTATTGCTGTATTTGTCACATGAAGGTTAAGAAATCTATAGGATCTCCGTCTTATGTAAAGACAAGGCAGAGTCTCACTCCCTGTCCCCCCGTGCGTGTTCGCAGATGCTGGGGAATGTCACCCATGCAATGCACAGCACTGTATAGGTACAACCTTCTCTCTATATTGGAAAGACTATGAAGACTTGTGTCTCCTCATGCTCCCAAAATACTTTTTCCAATCCCTGCTGTGCAAAAAATAACATCCAGGTCTCATTTTACGAAGTGCTGGAAATGCACTTGGAGTCAGTATAGGGTAAAAAAGCATTACCTAGAAACTTGTCCAGAATCCCTCTGGGAACAAATGACAGTGTCAGGACAGAATTAAGCTATAGGGCACTCCTGCCTAACACCTTAGCTCCAGCCCATTTTCCCTCTCCTGCTATCTTCCATGTAACATACACCTTGGAACTGCGCTGAGTAATTACAGATGTTCTGGGCTAAACTGCAGGTTGTGGCTCTAGCTGTACAGCTTGTGATCTGCAAGGCAGAATGTGTCCAAGCAAAGATACCTCAGAATAAGCAAACTGAAAATAATTTTATACATTGAATTATAGAAATGAACAAAAATACAGGTCAGCTGTGCCCTCATGAGGTCTTCTATCCAACCCTGTGCTCAATACAGGGCTAAGTTTGAATTTAGATATGATCGCTCAGGGCCTTGTCTAGTTGAGAGCTGAAAATTTCCAAGAATGGAGAAGTTTTTTGTCTAAAGCTTCTCAGGGGCCCTGTTCTAGTACTTGACCACTTCCAGGATGAAAAATGTTTTCCTTCTGTCCAATCAGAATTTCAGAACATGGCAGCATGTTCCCATTGTCACTGTCCTTTTGAGGACAGTGTGCCTGAGTTGGCATTTTATTCTGTACAGATGCCTTTAGGTAGGGGCACAGGCAGTTAGATCCCTATCAGGCTCCTCTTCTCCACATCCAGCAAACTTGGTTCCTTCCACTTCTGCCCAAACATGACATCCTCCAGTCTCTGACTGCTTCTGTGGCCCTCAGCTGGACTCGCTCCAGTTTGCAGACACCTTTCTTTTGTAGAAGAGCCCAAAACAGGGAAGAGGATCCCAATTTGTCCTTCCCAGCATCCTGTCTCATGACAATAATCCATTTCAGGTGCCAGGATCTGCATTTGCCCCAAACCTCATGAATTTCCTACCACCATGTTGACATTCCTCTGAACAGCAGCTCTGGCCTCCGATGTATTGACCACTTCCCTCAATTTGGTGTCACCCTCAGACTTTCCGAGGTTGCATTCCATTCTGTCATTTAGGTCACAACATCCCAGGGTATCTTCATTTTATCCTCCTAAACATTAAAAAAAAAAAAAAAAAGATGTTGCCAAAGGAAAAAGGCCTGTGATTTTGAACAGGCACAGTGTTGTTCGGTGTGTTCCCCAGCCATGGCTTTCGAGACCAGGAATGTGATGGCTTCAGAAAGCAGTGGGACCAGCCCATCCTCCACCAGCACAAACCATGGGATGAAACTTCTCACCGACTGGGAAGTCCACAAGCCCCTAAAAGGCTGCTGCAATGAAAGTAAACTGTCCCCCAGGGGTACAATAGGGGAATAAATTGCAAGGAGGGATATTGGAGGCTGGGAAACTGTCAGAAAGATTTAGCAGAAGAGTAAGAGCAGATACTTGCTGGGTGATCTTTCAGATCATGGTGACCTTCTCAGCGGGAGACCTGGGTCATGCACTTCTTGTCTCAGATTGGCTTCACCTCTGAGGACCTGAGGTTGTGCAGGGAGCCCAAGAAGCTGCTGGGCTGCAACTCCTTTGGTGTCTATAGGGAAAAACCAGCTTGAGATGGACAGCATAGCTTTATCTATCCTCTCATCCTTAAAAGGGACAAAAGGGATGCTCAAGGGCAACAGGACCTGGGAGCTAGAGACATGCACAGGCCAGAGGAGAAGCTCTACAAGGTGCAAAGAAACCAAGAGGTAAAGTCTATGCCACTGCTCTCCAAGTGCTCCTGCTGTTCCCTGGCACCTCAGGGTTGGAGCAGCAGCAAAGAGCCTCCAGCTCCTGTCTGTGAGGCTGGCACCAGTGAAGACAAGGTGTGAGCAGGGTGCAGGCAGCAGTGTGAGCAGGGTGCAGGCAGCAGTGCGATCAGGGTGCAGGCAGCAGTGTGAGCAGGGTGCAGGCAGCAGTGCGATCAGGGTGCAGGCAGCAGTGTGAGCAGGGGGCAGGCAGCAGTGTGAGCAGGGTGTAGGAAGCAGTGTGATCAGGGTGCAGGCAGCAGTGTGAGCAGGGTGCAGGCAGCAGCAAGCTGGTGGCAGGGACCAACAGCCGGCGGCACACAGCTGAGAGCTGTCAGGCAGCTGCCCGTCGGGGTGGGCTGTCCAGCCTCCCTGGCAGGAAGACCAAAGGCTGGGGGTGGGGGGAGGACAATAGTCCATTTTGGGGCTGAGCAGGAAGGGTCTTTCACAGGAGAAGGGCTGAGTAGAACAGGACAGAGCCTACTGTAAGAGGAGGTTTTGGAGGGAAGAAGAGCATGCATGGTGCAACGAGGGATGCCTTGCAATGCATGGGGAATCCAGGCTGTTCCTCACGGGCCTGGGCAACTGCAGGACAATTCTGCCTTCCCAGAGATGCTCAGGACAGGGCAACAAGAGGCACTGAATCTCTTTTGTACCAAGCCAAGTTTTGTGAGGGGGACCCCAAAGATCCTGGCACTGGCCAGGGCTAAGGCTTCTCAAATAACCTCAGAAACCAAGGAGGCAGCCAAAACGTGTCATGTAATCACAGATAAACACATAATCTACTCAGATTACGCTGGGAGGGAAACCACAAACCACAAGCAGACAGGAGAGGAGAGAAACAACAAGCCAAAGGGAGAAAGGAAAATGCACCAGGAGAGACAAAAGCAAATCAGAAAATCACGGGGGCTTCTGCTCTTCTCATGACTGTCCCCTTCTCTTCCCTGCCTGGGAAATTTCATCCTTGCAAATTTTGCAAGGAGGAGCTCAGAAACTGGGAGTATGACTCTCAGGCAGGAGCCCTAACAAGAATCTGCATCTCTGTCAGACAACTCTGCCAAGGTGCATGGAGAAGTGCATGAACATTTACCACTGGACACACAGGGCAACACGGATGGTGGTCAAGCTCTGGCCTCCAGCCACAGCCTCTGAAGCTCACTCCAACTCCAAGAAACCAAAGGTCTTGGAAATACTTTGGAAATAGCCATACAAGTGGAGAGGATCTGTTTCTACTGCAAAGCCCAGTTCCCACAGAAAGGATCAAGGGAGGATACCATAAGCCAGGCTAAGCAGAGACAACCCCTCTCATCCACAGAAAACACTTCAGAGAGTATTGAACCACAGATGTGCAGATGGTCTGGAGTAAGAAAACTACAGACATTTCCTCCTTGCCTGCCAGTGCCTCCTGACTAGCTCCACACTGGTTTGCCGGAGACGATTTGTAGATGAGTGCAGGCACAGGAATGCAGTGGGAGTAGAGGCTCCTTTGAACATCCTAGCCACAGCACGGCCGGTGGGAACGTGTAGCTGGAGAGGCCAAGCTGGGAGATAGCCGCTGCTATGAGATCTGCCGTGAAATCGGTTCCCGGGAATGTTCTGCCAACCAGCCACGGCTTTCCCGGCAGGAGTAAACATCCACCAAAACAAAAGAAGATTTTGCTTTTCCTTTGGAGACATAGAAGTAAATGCAATCCAAAAAACATCTTCACCCTTTGTGCTCCTGTCCCAGCCCTCCAAGGCCTTGGTGAGCTTCAGCAGCTCCTTGTAGGGTGGATGTTCACGGTTGCTCACTGAAGGTGATCCCGTCCCAAAAAAAGAGCATCTGGCACAGAAGACCCCCCCACTGGCACTGTTGCCATCCCCTTATCTTTGGGTTCCCTTAGGTCTTTCCATGGTGTGGAGGTCTTCAGGCTGCCAGCACATTGAACTGACAGCAACACCTAACTGAGACTTGTTACAGTTCTGCCTTCTCCAGCACCTGACAGTGTTACCAAAACACAGATGAGCTGAAGATTCATCTTAGTCTTAGATGTTTAGGGACCAACTTGAGACCAAAAGGTGACAAGTAAAACTGGGGAATTCCTGGCTCTTTTGGCACTTGAGGTCCAAGTACCTGTCCAGGTGTCCCCCATTCAGATGCAGCCCAGATACCAGAGCAGGGGGTTCAGCACTGACAACAAAACAGCCTCTTACTATGGAAAGCCAGGCAGGGTCTTTCGCCAGCATGGGGTACATAGCACTGTCCCTCTGTATGACGCTATGGACTCTCCCTCCATTCAAATGCTATGTCCCAGGTGCTCCAGATGAGGTCAGGACATTCTCTGTCTCAGGGCAATGGGTGGCCTGCATGGAAGTAAGTGATGCTCTTCTGGGACACGGCACCAGGGCTGCAAGAGAGCTGCCTAGATCCAGCTCCTCTGCCGTGGTAACAGGTATAAAAAAAAAAAAAAAAAAAAAAACCAGAATACACAAAATATTCTCCAGCCATCAGCCAAACATCCCTCCTGCTAAATGCTTGACCTCTCTGCATTAGCAGCTTTCTGTAGAGACCACACATAATGCCCGTGGATAAATCTTCCCTCTCTGGTTTCCATTTCCATGAGGCCAAACTGCTGGCTTACGCCTTTCTCTGCTCTTCACAGGGCATCATGCCCTGAGCAAGAAAAAACACCTACTGCTTTGCTTCCCTCCCAAGACACCCACAAGGGACCACAGCCCCAGACCCCCAACAGGTTTCCCTGCAGCCCAGGCAATGCTTAAGAAGTTCTACCAGTTCAGGCTGAAGGATACTGCAAACAGCAGCAGGAGAACTTTTGCCTGCCCATAGAGGAAAAGTACATACAGCATGTGCAGCCCATAAGTGAGGATGCCTCACCCTTTCCCAGAAGGCTTGCTTGACCTCCAGCCCAGGTGTAGCCATCCATGATGCAGGAGATTGGACCACACAGCCAGGTCCACCCCAGGTGTGTTTGAATCCTGTGGGAAATGGAGACCAATTGGTAAGGAAGAAGACTGTGGAAGGATGTCAGACACTGTGTTGGGTGAACCTGGGCACACACGGGGAACTGGGGAGAGTTTTGTGGGTGGACTGGGAGCTCAGAACTCAAAGGAAGATATAGTCAGAATGAGCATGGGAGTCCCCCGCTGGCAAAGGACCAGAGGTTGCTGATGTGTTCCCTGTTGGAATATGATGGGAGATGGTGGCAGAGGGGGTGGGAGGGTGTCCCACTGGAGTTGGTGGCTGGAGGCAGGGCAGCCCCCAGCCACACAGGCATCAGTGCAGGATGACACTGGAATATCTCCTGAATGAAGGTCACATGGTCAGGGAGAGACCAGATTCCTTTATTCATCACTGGCCTTAGTCAAGCTGCTCAGAAATAGATACAATACACCTTCAAATAACCAGGCTGAGCATCACTGCAGCCTAAATCCTGCCCAGAGGTGCTGCAGAGCCCATGAGTCAGCACTGTATTAATAGAAGGGCAGAAGCCAGGCAGGTGTTCAGGGGCTAACAAGGGCACAACAGACACCACACTGCCTTGGCCTGAGAAGTTGTCCCTCCAAAGAGTGAATATTTCCTGTGCTCCAGCTGTTCCCCACCTCCCTCCTTCCTAAGGGGCTGGACGGGTTTCACTGTCCCCAGAAGTTCCTATCTGCTGTGCCACAGATGTGGCTTCCCACAGGGAGGGACCCAACACTGCTGGCAGCACACCAGGCAGTGGAGCAGTTTGGGGAAGGGTCCCAGAACGAACCTTGGGGCAGGGAAGGTCCCTGAATGCACATCCCCCAGCCTGCCTCATCCATCCGGTGGTGGAGGGCTGTAGGGTGCATCCCTCAGAGGCTTGTGACACACTGTCCTGAGAGGCTGGGAAAGCCTTGGCTCGCACATGCAACGCAGAGCAGACTCCCAGCTCACTTCCACCTGTTTCCGATAAGCTCGCTAATCCATCCCCATAATGATTCTTTATTAATGGATGCTGTTGGCTTCATTACATGCCTTAATTAGTGATTTGTGAGCAAATTCAAGGGGATAAGAAGTGTGTCACATTTTCCAATGGGGGGTTTGCACACAGCTACCAAAATAACTTTGTTTGTGAAGCTGGAGTTCCTGTTTCACCCTGCTCATGAGCTGTCGTCGCAAGAGCGGTTTATGCCTAATCCAGCAAGCAGGCTGGGCGAGCTGAGCTGCTGCCCACTGCCCAGCCTCCCCTCCCTTCCTCCCTGGCTGGGCTTGCTGAGCTCCCACGAGCCAAGATGAATTTCAGTCATGCACAGACTTGAAGAGAGATTTGTTGACGGGAATCAAAAAAAAGCCTGGAGAAGTCCAGAGTGCCACTGCCCAGCTTGCCGGACAGCTCTCCCCCCGCTGCCCTGCCTGTCTGCAGGTGGCGATGGAGGGCAGCTGGGGCTGCTGTGCTCTCTGCTGACCGATGCTGCTCCAGCTGGTCACTCTGACTTAAAGTATGAGGATATTCCCTAAGATACTCCAGGTCCTTGGGAAATGGCAAAAGCCCATCAGAGCCTGCTTTCTTCTGGCCTAGAGGTGACCTGGGATGGCTCTGGCACTGGAGGACCCATGGAGCCACATCCATAGCAGGAACAGTGCCAGCTATCACCAACCATCCTAGGCAGAGAGAGACTGGCAGGAGCCAGTCCCATTCAGGCAGCACTACTGGAATGGGAGCCACCCCTCAGCTCCATCTGAAAGGGAAAATAGCCAAAGCAGTTTGTTAATGTGACCAGCATCACTCCTCCCCTGGCACAGGCTGTTCTAAAACTGGCACCCTCCTAAAGCCAGCACCGTCCCTGCCCCTCATACAGGTGAGACCACAAGCAAGGACATGGCCGAGGTGCTTGGGTCATCCTGACCCCTTCCCTGGGTCCAGCCACCATCACAGCACAGTGAGTCTGGAGACCCACAGCTTCACACGGCCCTGAGCCAGGTCTGCAAACCCTCTTTATCTCAATCCCGTGGACAAAATAATGTCAGGTCTTCATGTCAGAAACTTTCTAACATCTAATTTAATATTTAAAAAAATAGAAGTGTCACTTGCCATCATGCCTGAGCTGTTTGCAGCAACAGCCTGAGGCTCCTCCTGGCTCGTGCCCGATCCAAGGGTCCTCATGCCAGAATAAGGGAGAGGATCTCGGCATGGGGGAAGCTTTTCTGTACAAGAGGCAATGCTGGTCATGGTGCCAGCCAGGGCTGCATCACACTTCGGCTTGGCACAGGGATCATCTCCACAGGTGCTGCAGTCCTTCCCCCCCTGCATTAACCCCTTGACATCCCTGCCAACACATTTCGGTTCCCATTAGGGCTTTTCCCACTTTCCCCGAGAGTGAAATGAACCAAAACTTGCCCCTTCGTCATGGCTCTGAGGAGAATTTAATTCCAAGGTTCAAAGCTTCCCCATCCCTTCCCAGATAAAAGAGTGATCAGCGAAAGGGGATGAGCTGGTTAATAAAAGCCGAAGAAGAAAGCAGGACAGAAGGGCTGCACCTATAGAGCACAGCCCAGCAGGAGAGAAGCAGCTTTTCTCCATGCAGGCCTTTCCTCAGTTAATAATTACAAACCAGGCTCACCAGTTCCAACCCGCTGCTCCACAAGAAAAAGCAATTAATTTAAGACTAATAGGATTTTAAATTCAAAACAATCCCAAGCGGGTTTTTGTGGCAGGCTGTGAATGCAGCCAGCAGCAGGCGGGATGGAGGCTGGATTTGGCAGAGTGGCTGGAGGAATTAAGGGTGAGGAGATGAAATCTCGTCTCCTGCAGCCGCTGGGCCGATGATGGCAGCTTCTCATTCACCAGGCAGCTCAGCAGGGTTTCTCCTCAATGGGAGGACGGTGAGGAGGCATTTCATTGAGCTCACACCAGAGGTAGTGGCTGAAGACAAAGAGCAGCCACTAGCCCATGCCAAGCCCAGACCACCTCTGATGCTGGGGCCAAAGGACTCCAAAGCCCATCCCTATGAAAGACAGCCTTTTGTTGGCCAGAGACCATTAACATCCTCTGGCTCATCAGAGCAGTACCTCCATGAGGTGTAAGCATGCCCCAGCCATCCTCCCTCTGACTTGGCATGGAGAGCTGTGGTCCTGGGAAGGTCAAGGTGGGCCTGGGGCTCTCCATGGACCTGCAGTTCAGCCCACGATGGCAGAGATTCTCCCTCCCTGCAGGTACCTTGTGATTGGTTTTCCACCTCCCATCCCAGATGGGCTGGTATAAAACTTCCTCCCAGTCCCTGGAGGACTCTCCAGCAGTATCCAGACAGTCTGAGCTCAGAAAAAGGAAGCAATGCCAGCCCATGTCTTAGGAGATAGCTGGGAGGGCAGGGGACTCATATGTCATGGGAGTTGCATGGTAATGGCACAGAAGGGATGGGCACAGGGGCCCTGCCCTGACCCCCTCCTTGGCAGCCAGAGCCCTACCGACTCAACAGCATCTGCTGGGAGATGCTGGAGTGGGAATCCATGTGGAGCCACCCAGCACCAGAAGTGTGTGTAGAAACAATAGGGTGAGGGAAATAATGAAGTGCTCTGCTACAGGCTGTGCTGATAGGGATCTGCAGCCTCGCTGACCAGAGCTGTGAATGGGGCCTGACCCCCCTGATCCCTCTTCACACTGCAGTCCTGCAAAGTCTGGGATTTACCATTGCTGCAAGGAAGTGCTCCCTCAAGACTGACTCAAACAGCCTATCCTGAAGTTTTTTAGCATGAAGGCATCTCTTTACTTCACTCCAGAGCAGTTGGAGGTGTGGGCTTAGCCTCACTAGGGGGCTTAGATGTTACAACACACCCAAATACCCTCGTAAATCTGGGTTTTGGCAGCTGGTGTCATCGGAGTGACACGCTGCTGTGTCTTCAGGGACTCCAGGGACACAGGGATTACCCCATGTGTCTTTGGTGCCATCAGCCTCCATGGGACCACCTGCACTTCACAGTGCATGTGCAGGGCAGAAGAGGGAGGCTACATTTAGGAATACACCCTTCTTCCACAATTGTGTGAAGAACATTTTACAAAGATCCCCATGAAGTAAATGGGATTGGTGTTAAGCCCTCTCAAGATTCCCAGGAGCTCAACCTGGTAAATAAGGACTGCTGGTGTCTGTGCAGTGCCCTGCACCAAGCCCAGTGCCTCTGGGCTATGGAGAACCACTTGTGTTGAACTGAAGTGACCTTGTGCCCTGCCAAGTCCCCAAGGAAGTACTGTCCAGAATAGGGGTTGAGGTCACATCTTACATACCATATCCGTCTCCAAGATAAGACAGATGGAAAAGATGGGCCTTGGCCAGGCATGGAAAACATTCATGAGAGTGATGAAGAAGAGCTTCCCAACACCAAACTGTTCCTCCACCAAACTTACCACACCCACAGGCACCAAGCCTGTTCTTGACCTGGGTCCCGCAGTGCATTCCTCCTGGCCCTATTTTGAGAGATCATTTTTACCAAATTTCCCACTTTTTTTAGCAAAACAAACCCCAAACACCAGCCTAGGGACAACTCCAGCCTCAGCTTTGGAAGTTGGCAGTTGTGAAGTACTCAGTGCTGAGTCTTTCATTGTGGGAAACACTGAGTGATCTATGTGTAATGAGTGGCATTTCTCCAGGCAAACAGGAGGAATTTATGGACCTGGCCACAGGCTGGGTAAAAGCTTCCATGAAATGTCTTTGTCACTAGGCACAGGAAGGACGTGACCTATGGTGCTGCCCTCATAGCCCAAGGATCTGCGTGAAGCAAAGGCTGGTCCTAAATAGTGATCCCACATGAATGATTAAATGAATTCCAGTTGGACACACTAAGCAGGGAAACAGAGGGGTGGAGAAGGGAGAGACCTCAAACACATAAGACTCTGATGATGGCAGTAGAAAGATGACAGTGGGCCCACTGCAAAAGTTGCTTGTCCTTGTAAAACTGTTAAAGAAAGCTGTCAGGACAGCAGGTGGAAGTAGGACAAGGAGACAAGGAGGTGTAGCAGAGAGGGAAATGGAGATGTCAGGGTCCTGAGGAAACAGTCAGTGCCAAGCCTCCCCAAAATCTTACTGCATCCTCTCATGTGAAAGCACCAGTAGTAGGAGGAAAATTCAGTGGTTTTCAAGATAGTCAAGAAGTCCCAGAAAAATGGCCATGTAGTTATAGTATAGAAAATAAAATCTGTCTTTGCTGCAGGTCTTGATGAAGATGGAATGGAGGTGGAGCATCATTCCACTAATCCCACATCAACAGCCAGAAAAGACACCTCTGGTTTGGTTGGACGTTGATGAGATAACAGCCAGCTTTCTCCTTCACAAAATCAGTGAAGCTTTGTCCCTTCTGGACATGATGGTGACAGCACCCAAAGCCAGACAGGGTCCTGCTCTGCTCAAACCATGGTGTGTAGAGGGTGGAGCTCCCATATAAGTCTGGGACTGGATGTGAAGGAAGCCTGGGGAAAACACAAATGCAATGTTTATTGGAGCAGAAGGAGGACCTCACACCCCTGCTGCAGAGACAGGCCAAAATGTTATTAGAAAGCATCACCCAGCAGAGAACAGCAGGAGCTCTTTCTAGATGTGGCTTATGCCACCATAGGGAAAACTAAAAGCCAACAAGAAAGGCATAAAGAAAATACAGTTGTTCCAAAAGCGAAAGCAGCAAGAGGATCATGGCTGGTGGAGAAGAAGCCTGTCAGGATGTGATGCAGAGCTCTGCCACTGACAGGAGGTCAGCCCAGCTGAGAAGAAGCCCATTCTCCTGGGTCAATAACATTGATTGAGTTTGGGATGCTCAGAGGACCAGTGACAAATCCTGGCCACCAGCCATTCAAATAAACAGTAGGCAGCCAGTTGGCCAGTGGCCACTCAAATAACCAGCCCCAAGCTAAAAAAATACAGTAAGCTAGTAAATTTAGTAACCTAAAGAGAAACATTCCTCTACCAACCAGCATGCAAATAAGCCAGAAAGGGATATAGAGCTGACATAGTCCCCTGTTTGGCTTTTGATATTCGATGGCCCTTATCCAACTGGCTGCCAGTTGGTTATTTGCATTGGAACAGGAAACAAATTTTTCTCCTATTTATACTGCTTACCTCAGGAATAAACTAATTACTGTTATAAAATCCCATTCCCACAGTGTCCAGCACACATCTGTAACCCCTGGAAGGGACAAATGTGCACAACTTGCCAGCTGGACTGTCCCATCGAAACGGCCAAATCTAAACTTGCCTTTTTTGCTGGCTCTCCCCACTGGATGATGAAGCAAAACCTTCACTGCAAATACCCCCCTGCATCAGCTGTTTACTTCTCTCATAAACAGATTGCTGCCGCAAAACTCTCTTCCAGTGCATGTCAAGACAGCCTGGGGACAGGGAAGAGGAGCTGGGAGTAATCTGCTGTTGTTTTGGTTCCTGTGGCCAAGACCAGGGCCAGCTGGTTGCTCCAAGTGTCCAGGCTGTGGAGCAGCTGGGATCAAGATGGTTCTGCCATGCTGAGGCCTGGACATGCCACTAGATGGAGTTCAACAGCGAGACATACTTGTGTCCCTGTCCGGCTGCTGAGATGGTCTCCAGGGGAAATGGTCTCTGACTGCACTGGCATCAAGAGATTCCTGAGGTCCAGTACTGTCAAAGGACTCCAGGTCCCACCTTGGTGGAAGCCATCCCATCCTCATGTCATGCCATGTGCACTTGGCCAAGAGTCCTCAGTGTCCAACACCTTCCCTAGCATGGAAATCCTACCCAGTACCTTCCCACCAGCTGAAACATAAGAGGAAGCTCCAACATTAACCACTGCCCTGTGTGCATGAAGGGACCCAACAGTCATGGCCATGACCAAAAATCCTAGTTGGGATGGACCAAGCAATACCCAGCAGTGCAGCAAGAGGCCAAGACTCCAAGGACGCTGTGTTCTGGCCAACTCTCGGCACACATTTTGCAAGATTTACTGTTTCCTTCAAGACCCAGCTGCTGGAGTCAGGGGATTAGCAAAGAAAGGCTGCATTCTTCCTTTTCATCCCTGTCTGGAAAGACTCTCTTGTAGCATGCCGCATACAGATGGCATCTAAGGAGTATGCAGAATGTCTGCTTTGCTTTCATCTCAGTTTTAAAACCAGACTTGTCACTTGCCAGGTCCTGACCCATGAACACTTTGCAAGCACATGTTATAGCCACTTGCCTCTCTGAAAACTCCCCGCTGCCTTTGGCTTCATCCCTGTATGGACCCTCCTCCACCTGTCAGAACGAAGATGCCATGTGGTTCCCCCTTGTCAGAACCCTGCCCACCTGAGCCAGCACGACCCCCTGATCTTTGCGGGGTGTCATCCCCTCTGCAGTGTCCTGCTGGGCTCCGCATGGGTCCCTGGAAAGCCAAGGAAGAAGTGATGGGTGATACCCAGTCCCCTGGCTGAGCTGTCTACAGGTTCAAGCAGATGTGGCCATGTGCACCAGACACAGGTTGAAGAGTTGTTCTGCAGGTGTAACAAAGGGCAAGTGGCAGGAAAGCAGGCTCACAAGGGTTCCTTATCTATATCTTACTTGGGGTGCACCTCATCTGGTATTGTCCCTGCAATCATGACTTGTCCCAAGCACCAGACCAAACCATACCTGCATGGGATAGCTCAACAAAGAGTGTGTGTGCTGGAGCAGCATCAATAAACCAGGCAAATAGCCACAGGACATTCAGTGGGCCATGTGGACTTTCTGGCTGCCATAATTGGACCACAATGCCTGTTTGGTCACCAGGCATCCAGACAGATGAAATTATCTATAGAGAGACCCAGGCAGCGAAATCCAGCCCAAACAGCTTGTTAAGTTGAAAGGCAGGCCCTGGCAGAAAGCGAGGCTGACATGAGCTGAACAGACTGTCCTGGTCTTCCTTGGAGCTGTCAGCATTGCAAGAAGCTGGGAGAGGAGAACAGAGATCACAGCTGCAAAGCAGGGCCAGCCTTTGTAGATGGGAGAGAAAGTAAGCAGAGCAATGGCCTTGGAAGAGGTGGGGTAGTGGAGAAAAAGCAACTGTGCTGGACAAGGGGGGGCAGAAGAACAAGGACACGTGGGATGGAGCCAGCTGAAGATAGCCTGCAGGAAAAGATGAGATTGCGGGCATAGGCAGAGGGGGTGGGATAGATAGCGGGTAGGGCCTGATCTTGCAGGGAGTGACAGGTGGAGTCAGGATGGGTGATGGATTAGTGAGCTTCCTGAGTCCATTTCCCACTGATGTACTTTCTTATCATCCCTCCTATCTTACATCCACCATGATGGGTCCTCCTAACATAGAATCATAGGATGGTAGGGGTTGGAAGGGACCTCTGGAGATCATCGCGTCCAACCCCCCTGCCAGAGCAGGGTCACCCAGGGCAGGCCACACAGGAACAGATCCAGGTGGGTCTTCAAAGTCTCCAGAGGAGGAGACTCCACAACCTCTCTGGGCAGCCTGTTCCAGCTCCATCACTCTCACAGTGAAGTTTTTCCTCATGTTGAGGTGGAACTTCCTGTGTTCCAACTCATGACCATTACCTCTCATCCTATCATAGGGCCCAACTGAAAACAGACTGCCCCCTTCCACTTGACAACCACCCTTCAGATATTTGTAAACATTAATAAGATTCCCTCTCAGTCTTGTCTTTTCCAGGCTAAACAGCCCCAGGGCTCTCAGCCTTTCCTCATAAGAGAGATGTTCCAGACCCTTCAACATCCTCGGAGCCTCCCTTGGACTTCCTCTAGTATTTCCCTGTCCCTCTTGAACTGGGGAGCCCAGAACTGAACACAATACTCCAAATGTGGTCTCACTAGTGCAGAGTAGAGGGGGAGGAGAACCTCCTTTGACACACTCTTCTTTATGCACTCCAGGATACCTCTGGCCTTCCTAGCCACAAGGGCCCACTGCTATTTCATAGAGGACCAGGACACCAAGGTCCCTCTCCATGGGGCTGCTTTCCAGTGGGCCTACCCCTAACCTGTCCCAATGTGTGGTGTTATTCCTCCCCAGGTGTAGGACTCTGCACTTATCCTTGTTGAACTTCATGAGGTTTGCCTTTGCCCAGCTCTCCAGCCTGTCCAGATCTCATTGGATGGCAGCACAGCCTGACGGTGTGTCAGCCACTCCTCCCCGTTTCATATCATCAGCAAACTTACTGAGGGTACACTCTGTCCCTTCTTTCAGGTCACTGATGAAGATGTTGAATAAGACTGGACCCAGAACTCACATCCGGGGAACACCACTACTTACAGGTCTCCAGCTGGACTCTGTACCACTGATCACAACCCTCTGAGTTCTGTTGTTCAGCCAGTTCTCAACCCATCTCCCTGTCTACTCTTCTAACCCACACTTCCTGAGCTTACCCACAAAGATGTTATTGGAGACAGTGTCAAAACCCTTGATGAAGTCAAGGTAGACAACATCTACCGCTGTCCCTGCATCTACCCATTCAGTCACATGATTGTAGAAGGCTATCAGATTAGTCAGACATGACTTCCCTTTAGTAAATCCCTCTTGGCTACTCTTGATAACCTTCTTTTCTTCCATGTGCTGAGATATGATCTCCAGAATGAGATGCTCCATTACCTTTCAGGGATGGAGGTGAGGCTGACTGGTCTGTAATTAGCAGGGTCGTCCTTCTTGCTTGTTTTGAAGACTGGAGTGACATTGGCTTTCATCCAGTCCTCAGGAACCTCACCTGTTCTCCATGATCACAAATGATGGAGAGTGGTAGGGCAACATCAGCCAGCTCCCTCAGCACTCATGGGTGCAGCCCATCAGGGCCCACAGACCTGTGCCTGTTCAGTTTACCCAAGTGATTTCTAACCCAATCCTCTTTGACCAGTGGAGATGCTTCCTCCCTCCAGGCTTTCACTCTTACTCCCAGGGTCAGGGATTCCTGAGGGCTGGTCTGAGCAGTGAAGACTGAAGCAAAGATGACATTCAGTAACTTCACCTTCTCTTCATCCTCTGTCACCAGGGCTCCCACCTCATTCAGCAGTGGGTCCTAGTCTTCCTTTTACCATTGATGTATTTGAAGAAGCCCTTCTTGTTCTCTTTTACTTCCTTTGCCAGAGTTAATTCCAAGAGGGCCTTGACCTTACTTGTTACATCCCTGCAAACCCTGACAGTGTTCCTATAATTCTCCCAAGTGACCAGTCCTTTTTTCCACATGCTGTGAACTTCGTTCTTCCACATGAGTTTTTCCAGCAGCTCCTTGCTCATCCATGCTGGTCTCCTGCCTCCTCTACTTGATTTTTTACTCAAAGGAATGCACCTGTATTGAGCTTGAAGGAAGTGATGTTTGAATATCAACGAGCTCTCTTGGGCCCCCTTGCCAAAGGGCTAAGTAGTTCCACGTAGGTCTTTGAAGAGGAACATGAAGAGGAACATGAGCAGGGATAGATGGGAAAAGTCCCTTTCATGACCCAGGGCATGACTGAAGGGTCTCTGTCACACAGGAAAGCGTGCGCCAGGTCAGCAGGTTCCCTGAGCTCTGACAGCAGCTTGGAAACTCTGCACTGCAAGATTTGAGCTATGTCTTAGCTGGCAAGCCCAACACATCAGAATGCCAAATCACCCTCCCCACCTCCAAATCCCAAATCAAGACACCTTCCCTAGGACCTGACCCAAAGACCTCAAGTCCACCCCAGGTGAAGAAAGAACCCCTGAGGTAGGGGAAAGCCAGTGGTGCCCTGGGGGACATTTTCCCTGGGTTTCCTGTGCAGTACCACAGCCAGTTTCTTCATTCAACATCTCTCCATGGTGATGCTCTCCCAAGAAAGATCCCCCAGGATAACTCATGGGAGTCAGATGGACTCAGACTCAGAGCTCAAGGCCTTCTCAACTAGCCCTAAACAAAGAGATAGAAAGCTGGGAAACAGAGAAGTGAGTTTGCATTGAGAAGACATCCCTTGTCAGAAGGGCCATGGGAGAGGTGTACAAGAGCCTTTTCTCTCTCCTTCAGGGAGGACACCACACTGAAGAAAAAGCAAAGTCTATGGATCTGCCAAAAGCCCTTTTTGGAAAGGTGCTCCTGCAAGGGTCGGGCACAGGTAGAAGACCCAAGTGGCTCACAGCAAGAAGGACATGAAAAGGACAACTGGTGTGACCAGTCCAGAAAGTGTTCCAAGGAACAGCTCTGTCTTGGGAACAGCTGCTGGCTCTGTGGATTCAGCCCTGAACAAAGCAAAATGGGTGGTGGAATCAGGAACGTTCCTCCTCTGCTTTGGCCATGGTAACATACCTGGTGAACAGGGCTGGGGAGTCCACACAAGACTATCCAGAGCCTCTTGTGATCACCTTGGACCTGCCATAGCTCACTAAAGACCTCAGACCTCCTGCACTCTATAGAACACCTCTCTGTCCCTACTCTCATGTCCCACAGTCATCACCATGGTCTTGGAGATGGTGGTGTGTGACCTGGTCCCTTCTCACTCATGATCTCAGTCTTCTGTTGTACCTTCCCCATCTCCATGCTGGTGCAAGGCTGCTGCCACACCAGTGTGTGGCCTTTGCGTCAGGCTCAGCCTACCCGAGCACCATCACCAGTCCCCTATTTCCAACTGCTGTCATTTGCTTTATTGGCCAAGTGTCCAATGTCTCCTCACACATATCTGGAGGCAAGTCACCACCATGTGGAGCAGGCAGAACCCAGGACAGAAAGGCACTCAGAGCAGATTAGATTTGAGATTGGGTTAATTGCGCCTTTCCATCATTTGTTTGGCTTGGGATAGGTCCAAAACATATGAATGAAATCCCCCCATGCACGCTACACTGCTGACAAGCGGATATTGCATCTGGTTTGAATATGGCAAGTGGCTGCAGAGGCAGAGACAGTGTGGAGTTGCTTGAAATACAACACACGCCTCCTCATGCTCCCAGTCCCCCTGGACTGTGCCCTGCAGTTACGTTATGCTGCATGACCCCACCCTCCATCCCCAAACTTCTGCCACCGCCTCCACATGCCATCATCTCAGGCCACCATCACCCTGACCTGTGCCACTGCCAAGCCATTCCTGTCCAAAAGGCAGGAACAGGAGATAGAAGAGGAGGAGGACAACCCCCTTGGATCCCATTCATGGGGTGGGCTGTGATGGCCAGGATGGCTGTGGGTGACCCAGATGAAATGGCGACATTCCCTGGCATTGAGAGAGGGTGGGAGGGGAGATGCAAAGGGAAAAGAAAGTCGGGTGGATACCAAAGGCTTATTTCTCTAGCTGTCCCCAGATCCCCCCCCGTCATCCTGTGAGAAGTGGTGTGTGATCACTGAGGGCACCGCAGCACAAGGGACATGAAAGGACTGGGGCTGAGGTGTCCCCAGGTGCTGAGGCTGGTGCAGGGGGAGATAGAGCTGATGACAGGAGAACTTCAGCAGAGGGAAGTAATCTTTGGTCTCAAGTCACTGGCTGCAGGGTGCAAGGTGTTGGGGCAGCCTCCGAGGCAGTGACACCAGTAGCACCAGAGAGCACAGGATACCGTTATTCCCATTGTATTCCCACCCTGCAGCTAGCACAGGTCAGAGACTTTGCAGAGGCTCCAGCGAAGCAAGAGATCCACCAGTGCTTTGGAACATTGCATGAAGATGTGGGAATCTGCAAGAGTTGTTTGCACAGAGCTGCTTGGAGCATGGTGCCATGCTGCTGCTGCAGGAGCAGGGTAGGATGCTTGGTGAAGGGGCACCCTGGCAGACAGAAGTGCACAGCAGAGAAGACGCAGGCTGGGAAACCACTTTTCCCAGGGTGAACATACCCAGGAAATAAAAAGGGAGTCTGCTGTTAAGTTGAGGCACAACACTGGGGTTTAGCAAAACAGCTTTTGCTAACAGACAAGCCAGAAGTTCATGGATAGACTGAAAGCCAGCCCAAACCCCATCCCCCTCCCTGCAATGCTTCCATTTCTTGCTTTTTAGGAGGAAGCTGGGAAAACATTTGCCTGCATTAAGGTGGTCCCCAAACATTCTCATTTTAGTCTCTCTCACAGAGAAATGTGTCCCTGAGGCACAGTGGTCACTTTGTTGGTCTCTGTGGTAGCACTGTGCACATACGACCAGAGTCCAGCCATGGAGATGATGGATGATGCACTGGTTTCCTTCCTGGGCACTGCTGCTGGTATGTGCCCCACAGTCTACCCCTGACCCACAGTTTATCTGCCTCCTCTCACCATGGGCACCTACAAAAGTGGAAGATGGGGAAGCCAGGAGCTTTCCACCCTGGTGGCATGTGGTCCCCTGACAATTCCTGGAGGGCAAAGGGATTCCCCTGCTGCCACCAGTACCCAGTCATAGCTTTGCTCCACCATGGCACAGAGAAATGTTGATGTCCATGGTAGGACTGCCATGTAGGAACCTTTCTCCTCGTTGCAGGATGGCCAAGCCCTGATTTGCACAGGTGTTGAGCACCCTCCATCCCCAGCGGCCCTCAGGGCTGTCACAATCACTCAGCACCTCCCAGGATCTGGCCTCTTTTCCCCTGTTCTTTTATGAAGATGTTATTTTACGGCTTGTTAATTTGTACTTTTTTGAGCTTTTAACAGGGAGCAGGGGCCAAGTCCCCAGGCAGCCCATTGGCCGTGAGAAATCCCATTTGGTATCATATAAATTATTGCAGATATTACTAATATTGCGTCTATCGTGTAAATACTGACTAAATGCTTGAAAAACACAAATAAATACGAGCCGAGCTGATGGCTGGAGCAGCTGCCTATGAGCCATTCTGGGCCCCTGGGGGAAAGAATCCACATTTTAAACTAATGTGTAAATATGTAACCTGCCTCCATCCCCCTCCAGATCGGCGTGAGCAGTCCTTGGAAGTAGCCCAGTCCTTCAGCTGCACAGCTATGATTTAACAACAGCTATAAATACATCTCATCCACCGGGCAACTGCGCAAACAAGGGCTCACCTGGCAGTAAGGGGTCACCAAAGAGTATCCCACCTTAGACTGCCACATACAGAGGGGTGCATGCTGGTGGGAGATGCTTAGAACTTCTTGGTCCTTAAAGCCTCCCTTGGGTGGTGGACCTCATCAGCCCAGCCAAGCAGACCCCAGTATTGCACACTGCAGCTAGGTATGAGCTGATGGATCACCATCAGCTGGCCACCGGGATCAACGAGGGTGCTGCCTCCAAGCCAAGTGGCCTTCCTTTGTTGGGGTAGGTACACCCCTCACTTGCAAGCTCTTTCCCTCATTCCCTGTTGCTGCAACAAAGTCACAGAGTCATCCAAAATCCTGCTTCCCTGTCACCATCCAAAGTCCCAGAGCAACATGCCCCTTGCCAGAGGGCAGAAAGACCAGCCAAGTACCATGTACCCACATCCCACTGCCTCCTAGCCTCAGATGCTGGAAGTATCCAGCCCCTCCTCAGGAGTCCCCAGTTCCCCCCCACCATCCAGAGCTGTCTCTGAGTGGGATGAGGAACCCCTTTAACTTCTTCTCCACCTGAACCAGGGGTACTGCAAATTGTCTTCCTGGCACAGCAGATGGAGCAGTGAAACACAGCCAGAAGACAAGGGAGAGTAGACAGCCTGCATCCCTGGGCTTTCCCTTTGTTGGAAGTGGGACGATACTGGGTTTTACCTTCCTATCTTTTCAATGAAATTTAACCCATGGCCACTGCCCAGTTGGGCACAAACACCTCTGTGTTTGCCCAGAGCCGCAGAGCTCCTGCAGAGCATGAGAGCTGCTGGGTTGTCTACAAGCAACAGCATGGGGCACATGTACTCTTCAGATGATGGAGGACAGCACGGCAAAGGTGGTGCCAGTCTGTGTAATGGGTCCTATCACCCAGGACTGCAGAGGGAGGTGCCAGCAGCTGCAGGGCCCCCAGCACCCTGCCAGCAGGCGGGTAGCGCAGGCAGGGAGTGAGAGGAGAAGTCAGGCCAGGAAGATGTGAGTCAGGTCTATAAGGTCATTGCAGTGGGAGCTGCTCGAGACACTTCTGGGCGGATGTCTGTCCCCTGAGGCAAAACATGAGATGTAATGCCATTTCTCTTGAGAAAGGTGAAGATGACAGTATGGGTTCCCATTTCCGTAACTTCAGGTATTTTCCAAGCATAGGGTGTCAGCTCAGATCTTGGATGTAGGTGACAAAGACAAAACTTGTTTGGTCTCGATGGGACCAAATGCTGCAGGGAGACTTCCCCCAACTTCTTCTGTCTCCCACCCCCTCTCTGGGACAGACTGAGAGATGTTTCCTAATGATTTTCTTAGTGGCTCCCAAGTTCTGGGGATCAGCCCAGAGCAGCATCTGCTTGTGGGCTAGGACCCTCCCAGGGACCACCCATGTCCACAGATTCCTCCAAAATGCAGCTTGGCTTCTCTAAGCTTTAGCAGTTGCTGTAAGTACCCAGGTGCCCAGACTTGTCCTAACAAGAGCAAATTCCCCTCCCAAAACTACCCTTTTGGTTACTACATGTCACATCTCTGAGTCCTTATATGGTTCCAAGCGTGGGTCCTTGGCCAAATGCTTCAAATGGAGCCAAACAGGGTTGAGGCACCAAGGGAAGGACAGCACAGGATCGGGTTGTGCACCAGGGCTCAGCTCTTCCCTTGTAATTACAGATTAAAATAATAAACTCAGAAGGATCCAGCATTTGGCAGGGCCTATGAAGAACCGATGTTTGACTGGCCCTCAGTTCACAGGCACACCCAAAGAAACAGCATTGTTTATAAGGACTGAAAATTAAAAATTAAGGGCTGTGATTTTCAAAGCTCCCTGAGGACCCCTGACAATGAACTCCCATAAAAATTAATGGCATGAAATCCCATCCCTACATTTCTCCGGAGTGATAAAAAGAGCTATTCATTGTGCAATCAACTGCAGAAATTCACAATAATTCATACTAAAGAAATCCTAAGTTGTTTCACTGCTATGGAGGGTTTCAGTTAGCAATAAATCTAGTAAATAAAATACCTACTATTTGAGTAGGAGAAATTACTGTAAGATTCAGCAACTAGCTAATACAATGCAAAATCATTTCACTACTTATTATCTGCTGGGATTTGCAGCCACCAGTTTATATTCATTTACTCTAGTTTTAATTTTAAGTATTTTTCTTCCTTCAGATGAAAAACAAAACTTCTGTGGCTGGTTGAAAAGCATTTAAGGAAAATGTGAGGGGTTGAGTGTTTTCTGGCAAAATCATGAGGTGTCAATCAAACTGCACGGACCCCGTCTTCTTGTAACAGCCTTGGTTTTGCCCAGAGGAAAACATAACCAGAGGAGATTTTGATGCAGAGACATTGGCCTTTACACATGCACACAAATACACTCATGCTCTCCAAGTCCCATGTCCACCCAGGCCATCCATGTCCATAATGCAGGCATACAATGGGACGTCACCAAAACCACATGTGCCCCACTGACATTCAGACATTTCATGACCTGGGTCATCAAATTCCATGGTCGGACCCTGCATTCCTCTCCAAACACCGTGTTCCTCTCTCCACCACATGTCTATAGCTAAACATCACACCTGTCTCCACTAGGCAGATAGACCCTGCAGCCATGCAAACTGTTACCTCACTTCCAGATGAACAGAGGGTCAGCAACATCATTCCTGACTAGATATAACCCTTTTTTGGGCAATTTGATCCACAAAATTGCACTTTTCAAAGTTGGCTGAAGAATTAAGCACTGATACCATTACAATGTAGTAGGAATCATGTCCCATCCTCCTTCAGGTTCCCCTGAAACTTTGCCCCACCTTCAGATCTCAACTTAGGTGTACATCCAAGATCAGTTCAGCTGTACCACTAGAATTCATTGGAGCTAAGAGTTCCCAAGAAAAGGTCTAGAAGGAAAGAGAAGCAGGAGGCCACAGGTCATGACACCAGGCACAGACACAGCCTGGCTATCCCAAAATAGAGATCTCTTTTTAAAGACATGCCACAGTAAAGGGAAAGATAAAGTGAAAACCTCTTGAAACTCTTCCTCTCATTGAAGTAATTTTTGGGTCTTCCCCACAGGTTATATCCTACCATGCTACATGCCCACACCACACAGTGAGGAGACCCAGTGCAGGGTTTTCAGGATTTGCAGACCTGAAAAATGCCAGGCAACATCCAGAGTCATACCAATGACAAGTGGAAAGAGTGAAAAGCAAAATTCACCCCATCCCACACCACAGACATTGACTTCACATCAACCAAACGGCTGAAGTGTTTTACATGCACATTGTCTTCCTGTGGCTGGGTATGATCTGGCCTGTAAGCACTGTGGGCAATAGACGTACAGAAGGTCTGAGGTGGCAATGGCTCATGCTGGCCACCCAGTTACTGGGCCACTGAGTCTGCCCCACAAGTCCACACTCGTGGCTGGTGGCCACATCCCATTGCACATGGCTGTGTCCCCCTCTAGTGGCGTGTCCCAGCCAGCGCGCTCCTGGCCACTGCAGTGAGCTGGACACACTCACCCCTGGTGTGGTCACCACGAATTCACTCCTCCATGAGTACTCAGTGGTCCTGTGTTGGGTGGCAGCATGGTCAGACCTGTGATGCACAAAGAGGACCTTCAAGAAAAAGTGCTGTTACTGCCCCGTATCAAGTGCCAGTCTCCATTGTCCATGGCAGGGCAAGGTTTTTAGGTAGGAAAGGACTTGTCCATCAAGGCAAGTAAGACATTTTCAGTCCCCCAAAACTCTCCAGCAGCTGGACTAGGACAGGCTGGAAGATGGCTTAGCCAGGCAGGACAGTGTTACAGCCAGTCACAGGTACCAGAGTTTGCAACTGCTCCCCTGCCTCATATGAAGGGGCTGAGAGGATTAAGTGGAATTCGCTTCTGGCAGCTGCTGCCTACAGTTAAGAGATGAGTTACGGTCATCCAGGCTGTGAAGCTACTAAGATGCCTCCTCATCACAACTAGGATGTGGCACTGGTTTCATGTTCCCTCCATCCATTGTATCACCACAGGGAAGGTTCAGAACTTGTTTCCTTGATGCATTAATGGCTGAAGATTGTGTTTAGTCCTGAAGAATGCAGCAGGTCAGGCTCCCTGTGTGTGCGCCATGGGACATAGCTGCTCTTGCCTTCCTAAACATTTAGTGTTTGTTTTGCTGGCTGATTCTCTCAAGCAACCATAATGGTTTCAGAGCTTCATGTTGCCATATATGCTGGTAGAGTAGCAATGCAAACTGCCCTGTTTGCTCAAGAGAGCAGAACCATGTCAAATCAGCATGGCATTTCCTTTGGTGGCAGGACAGACCCTTGGTTTTGAAATGGTGTTAAGGCAGGTGACCATAAGAGCTCTAAGAGATAATGGGACACCCTGGGAATCTGTCAAGTATGCTGGGACTGGGCCAGATCCTTAAAAATGTATTTCACCAAAATGCATTTCAATTTGTTCCTAAATTGGGGGGTCTCCAAACTAGGTGCCCTTGTACACTTGGCATTAGAGCATCTGCTGGAGGGGATGCTCCAAGTGCTGCAAGCTCCACTCACATTCACTGTGAGGCTCTTGCCATCATGTCCTGCAGCTCTGAAAAAGAACTGCTTGGAAATCAGCTCTCAATATATTTCCCAATTTTCTTGAAAACTAGGAGTTTCCCAGAGAGACAGAAATTGGTAATCTGAAAAATGAGGAAATGATCAAAAAAATGCACTTTGAGCTGGAAAAAAATAAAAAATAAAACTTGATCTTTTTTTCTACTCATTTCAGCAGGCCTGGGTCCATGCACACTGGCCACTCTGTACTGCTCATCTCAATTTGGTAGAAAGCCAGAGAGATGGTTAAACATCTTCTCGTAGGCTTTTCCTTGATGCCAGACGTACCCCAAGGTATTTCCTGAACCTTGCAACTTTTCTGGGCTGTTCAAAGTCTGTCACTTTGTACAGTGTTTCTAGGCTGGAAAATGACCCCTATATCAATGTCAGCATTTACAACTGGGAGTCCTTCGAGACCCTTGAGTCAAACACAACTGCACTTATCAATTCTGGCATCTGTGACAGCAGCTCTGTGGCCCTGGGGTAGCCTGACTCGGTGCTGTAAATTCCCATTCAGAGACACACAGGGAAAATACCTCAAAACAGCAAGAGGTTCACAAATTTCATTTTTGAGGCCTCCTTACAGGGATGAATTCATCTCGCCTACCACCCAAAAGAAGTCCAGTCTTGAGAACTTACATGAGCTTCTCTACAGCTTTGCCAAGCATTGCCACAGGCTCTGCAAGAACAACCCACTGGGGAGCGATGAACACCAGCTGGAGAGGACAGCATTTGTACATAGGTGAAGAAGGGACTCTGGCTGATTATCTTGCAGCTGACACCCATTTTTCAGGCAGATACACTCAAGGAGGATATCTTTGCAGTGGACTGCCATGCATGAGCTCCCCAGAGCGTGCTGGATATCTGTCCTTTGTAGGATGATTCATATTGCAAATCACAGGAAAGGACCTGTCTGAGGATCTCAAAGGGGTCCAGCAGGCCAACAATGCCCTCCAGGCACTGAGATTGTTGAGAGACCACTGTAGTTTGTTACACACAGCATGGCATCCCCACCCAAAAAAACCTCAGTGTCTGCAAGGCCACCCACCACGGGTTCTGCTATTTCACCCTCCCCAGGGGTGGAATTGAGGCCCATGGGGAGAAGAGACCCACTGGGGTCCAAGTTAGAGGACACTGAAGAAATCCTTGGAGTAGGAACGTGGCCGACCTCAGTTTCAGTTCCCAGGCTGGTTATTGCGTAGAGAGTCTTGACCTAGAACATTTCCCTTCTGAGCATTTGCCTCAGAAAACACCTGTGTTAGGGAGCTCCTGTGCTCTTAGCCTCATCCCTGAGGCGCTGCTCACCCAGACACCCAAAGGCGATGGGAAGCCCTGCAGCATCCATCTCCATTGCTGGGTTCCCACACTGTGCCTTCCTGCTCCTGGTATCTCTTCATCAGCTGTGACTCAGGAGCACCTCTGTTAGTGCATTCCTAATAGGTAGCCCCAGAACATTGTTCTGTGTCTGCCTTGCTAATGCCATCCTGGTAGGGCTCCTGCACCTCAGGACTCAGTGGTCCACTCTGCGGTTGCACACTCCTGTGATCCTGGGAGCCCACGGTGATCTTTGTGTGTCCAGGCCACAAAGATCAATTGTTACTCCTTTGGTGGGAGAGGACATTGGGCCTAGAAGCCTGAAACGGTGCTTAACTCCTCCTCACCCCCAACAGCCATCCCTCCACTGGCCTTCGTGTGGAAACCCCCCGTACTTACTCTGGAGGTACAGTTCTCCCATCAGGGACACAAGATGTTGTTCCATTATCCATCATCACCTGGTTGTGGAGTACAGAAAAGCACAGATACAAGGACAACACAATTGATCATTTTAAGCTCCTCTTCACTTGATATTTAGCCTTCTCCAAGGTGTCCTGGCCCCTTCCACCTGCCCATAACTTGTCCCCCAAGTATGTGGAGTTTCCCCTCTCTTTCCTCCAGTGATATCATTCTTTTCTACTAACTTGAGTGAGACTGTGAACATGTGCCAGCTGATCCTGTCTCCTCCCCAGATTTCCTGTGTCTGAGTCCCTCTGCACTTACCCCATATCCCTGGCTCTGCAGAATTTATGACCTATCTCTTTGTTCTGTTCTGTAGAAATCCCAGTGCTGCAAACTCATCTGATGGGGATCGCTGAGCTGCAGCCACCACGTTGTCCCCAGGATCTTTCCCATGAACAGGGCACAGGTGATGGACACAGCACTGTCAGTGTGGGACTGATTTCCCATCCCCCGACCCATGCAATGTTTTTATGACTTCAAGATGAATTCACAGATAGAAAAAAATATATAAAATATAATATATATGTATTTATGTGATAGGCACATTCATAGGTCAAACATACGCAAGCACCCACAGCCATCACTCGCTTCAACAGTCCCATTCTTGGTGATTTCTGTTAAGAGGTTTTCTGGAGCACATCCGCCTCATGACTCAGGAACCCCCTAAATTCAATATGTGAAAAAATTTGCGTCTGAGTGATTGACCGTCTCCCATGTATCTCTTGGATCTGCACTTTTGAACCTCTGATCCACAAATCCCTGCTTATGTGGGGGTCCACAGAAAGTAACTCATCAACCTGCAGTCTGTTATCAGTACAGTTAAGTTGTTTTAGAAGGGGCTGCATTGCCACAGGAAAATTTTTCAGATCCAGTAAACTGAAGCAGGTTGAAAACCACCGACCAGAGGTTTTGGGATTCTGGGCAACATCTAAGACTCAGACACTCTGCACTTTTAGAGCTGAAATGTTAATAGGAAACTATTGACTTTAGTTGGGATGAACACTGCTATACTGACGTGAGAAGGAAGTACCGACTTAAAAAAAAGTCAATATTTGCCAGGTGGGATAATAAATCCTGATTTATGATCAATGCAAAATGCAGTGGTTGCATTGCTATATAGAGTTCATTGGGTAAACCGAGCCACTGCGTTTCCTTTATTTCAATTAGCTGCAAGTAATTTGCTGAGATATTCAGGGTAATGTGTAACCGAGATGTTCTGAGCGCCATTCCCAGCCTACAGCTAAATAACCTGACACCTCTAAGTGATGTGGAACATTTTTAGCTTTTGCTAGAGGCAAAACTGAAAACTAGACAGCGCAACTTTAATTCTTCCCCAAATTGCTGGGATGGTTTCTGCTGGGTCCCTGCCCCACAGCCATGCAGCCTGGGTGGGAGTTAGGGGTAAGGAGGCTGCCCAAACACCCCAGGGAGGCTGGGTGCAATCCTTTGATACGGCTCCTCCCAGCCTTCACAACCAACCCAGGCAAAAGGCAGCGTGGAAAATTCACCCCATTGCCTCTGACCACAAAGTGACTTTTAGCAGATGGGAGATCACTGGTTGCCTTCCTCCCTATGTTAAGCAGCCTTTTTTGTCTGGTCTTCTGTACACCTCCACAGAGCCATAAAACTCTGCCTTTCTTCCCTGCCACAGACATTTCAAGCTTCACTGATTAGGTTTGCATTGTATGTAGCTGGCTATTAAAGCCAAGCATTTACGGTCCTTCCAGTTTTGCAGGATAATTTCAGAAACAGCAGCCCCAAAGAAGTCCTTTACTGTAGTTGAATAACCTGATTTGTACAAATATTTTAGCAAAAATCTGGACTATTCTGATTTCTACATGGCTTCCTTCCTTTCCTAAGAATAATTGTGCCAAATCCTCCAAGACACAGGATAAACAGAGTGGTTTCACTTTATTATAACAAAGTATAGATTTTTCACTGCTGCGTCACTGGGTCTCTCACTTGCCTTTGTCTCTGAAAGGTTTTGTTTTCATCATTTTACCACCATATTTACGTAGAAATGTGCTGGACAGCTGAGGGGATTTTACTGTCTCTTACATTTCCTGTTCTGTTGTTTAATTAGTAATTTCTGAAAAGAACATTACTTAAAATAAGAAATTTCCCACTACCAGAGAAAATTAAGTTGAAGAGCTTCAGACAGCCCAACACTGCTGTGTGGGTTTCATTCCCGATGTGCTTCAGGAGAAACAAGCATTTGGATAGAGAATCAGATTCAATTAATGCTTATTTTGGCAACGCAGTGGACTCAAAGTTGGTCTGAGCGCAGGAACCTGTCCCTAGGATATCTCCCAAAGCCCAGCCCTGCATTTTCCTCCCAGCCAGGAGACAATGCCCTATCCATGTGCTTTCATCAGCCACCAGCATGAGGAAGTTGTAAAGCGAAAACCAGCACTTTGCTCCCTGTGTACCTGAGAAGCCCCATTAAACAAAGAATCAGCTCTCCAGAAGATGCTGCTCCTATCTCAGGTCCATATTTCCTCCTCTTTGAGTCGATAGAAGAGATGGTTCAGCACAAAAATTGGGACTTCCTGGAAATATGTGCGGAAGGGAAATCCTGTCCTCATTTAAAACATTTTCCACTCAGGACATGGGAAGAGAGGTTGATGTCCTCCCAGCATAGACATGTTCTGACATAAACTCTGTTCCTTACTGATAGTTCATATGGCCTTCAAAGGGCTGTGTCAAGGCAGCTCTGCAGCCTCTTTGCCAAAGAGAGGGAATTTATGCATAGAGAAGTCAGACACCTTGAGCGAGATGCACCAGAAGATTTTGGTCCTGGACTTCTCCACTGACACAGAAAGCTCTCTTGCTTCTGTCTGCCCTTGTCCCAGGAGGAAGCTTGGATGCTCTTTCAGACTCTAGTGCATAGTTTTTATTGCTACCTGAGATTTAGAGGATTTCCTCCAGCAATATTTTATTTTCCATCAGTAGACCAAATATCCCAGTCAGCATATCCTTTTTCCATGACTTTATTCTGTTACTTCCCACCTCTGGGTTTGTATCTCCAAAAGACTTTGTCTGCATGACTAAGCAAAAGAGGCACAGAGGGTATGGACCTGCTAGGGACCAAATAGCTCAGCCTAAACAAAGCTGCCTTGTCTATCCCATTCCTTGGGCCAAGGCCTCCCTTGAACTTTGCCTAGACACTGACTGGTGGTGTGCAAGTTGGCTGGGCCAAAACCACACTGGCAAGAGCACTAACAGGTTGGGTGGTGCCAGGAGAGAGCTGGAGAAAGACATGTCCCCACAACTTCCTTTGAAAACAGTCACATGCAAAGGGTGAGGGCATCACGTAAGCTGAGCACATCAATGTTAACACCATGTGGTGTGAGAGTAGGTTTTATCTGCAACATGCTGAATGGGAAGACAATGTGAAGACAACTCCACCACAAGTCATAAATGGCCAGAGATTTTCATCCCTTTCCTGGCCATCACCAGCCTGGAAGACCCTCTGCAATTCTGTGTCTACCATCCCTCCTCCCACCCTGATCAACTAATCATGGCTCCCCAACAGGTCCTACTATCGGGGATGAAGTCTTGGTGCTCCTGAATGCCTGGAAGTCTAATAAGCACTGCAGAGGAGTTGATAAGGGTGTTATGTATCTGACCAGCCTGCAATATCATCTTCTCCCTTGGCAGGGTGAGTAGGTCAAAGGTTGCAGTAGCTGCTTCAAGGCTGGCTTGCTGCACGTGCACCATCGTTTATGACCATTTGTTCAGCACCTGAATCAAAATTTGTTTCAGCAGTGCTACAATCTGTTTGGTTTGGATGGCACCCAGGTGAGTGGTGAAGTCAGTTCTGATATATTTTAAACCCTGAAGCCTGGAATCGTGATACAATCTACCATGAAGACAATACAAGCCTGGGGACAATTCACTCACAGACCTGTGAAAAAAAAAGGATATATTTGTGGAAAACATGTCTCTTTCTGCAATGGTATGGTTTGAAAGCATTCACCATATTCAGCAGTGCTCTTAAGTTCCCACATGGTCAGCACCCACATTCTATTCAGAGACAACATTCAGCAATAAAGACCTTAAACACCAAGCCACTCTGCTGCTTCTTCAATGCCCTACTTGACAATAAACTCAGAGGAGTGCATTCTTCCAGTCTTGGTGCCAGATTTCGGTGATGGCACAGCAGATTTGTTAGGACTGAATGTCTGTACCTGAGGTTTCTGAAGGCTCACACAAATGAATGCACATCCCCAAGCACACAGGCTGAAGTCCTCTGCAACCCACACGGAGCTAAAGGCTTCCTGTTGCAGCCAAAAAAGGACTGTCTTGATTTTCTAGTGACCACCGTGTTGTGTTTAGTTGACCAGCTGAGCACGGGCTACAGCAATCACTTGCTTTCTGTTTATAATGCACTGGACACAGTTCTTTTGTCAGAACAATTTTCACCTTTGCAAAGCTGCTTCTGTTTGTGAACTGCACTCCCACACAGCACCTTCTCTGAGCAGTCATCAGTGCCGCTCTGAAATGTTTGGATAGTTTGAAATAAATTTCATCAGAAAAACCACAGGTTTCTATAAAGGAGTACAATTGTCCTGTGTTTTCTGGTATGGAGGCTCTCAGAACAGCTTCTCCTTTCTCCAGGACAGGATTAATACATGTACTGTTGCTAAGTGTCTGATATTTATGTTCCATTAAGTTCAAAACAGAATTTATTTCTATTCAGCCTCAACCCCCACAGCCTCAGATTCACCCAAGAGTTTTGCCTCCCTCTTTCCTGCAGCTCCTCTTGCCATCGCATGGCTGAGACCACCACCCATAATGCAGACTACTCCCCTTTCAGACACATTTGGCAAGACCCACGGGTATCAGAAAGTCAAAAAGAACCTGTAAAATATCTTCCATGACTTCTATGACTAATAACACTGGTCAGATCCAGGAATTGAGCAGGAGTGTTACCTGCCTGCACTTATTCTTCAGTGCAGTTGTCTCTCCATCACTTAACTCCAGAGTCTGGCTACACCTTTGCATGGTCCTCCATGAGCTCTGTGTTTTGATGTTGGTCTCAGACTTAGAAACCCCCTTCATGCTACCACCACTGGGACCTCTCTTCACCTTTGATATGACGATGGTAATTTCTCTGCAGTCTTTGAATAGAGAGGCACCTGTGCAAGTCTATGAAACACTCCTCAGGTGTATTTTATTCCTCTTCCCATCCACTGAAATATTTACACATCAAAGGAAGCCTTCTAATCTAATGGGGTTTTGATGTTCATTACAGCAACACATGGGCAGTAATAAAAAGCTGAGGTTCATCAGCAGGCTACGAGCCACACTGGGAGTGACAAGGGCTCTTTGCCCCCAGCTGTTGTCCTGAGAGGGTGGCAAAGGAGAAGCCCCACCGTGCAGGACGCTCTGCACCAACACACAAGGCCAGGAGACCTGTTACCTTCTTAACTGCTCTCCTGGATCTGGGCCTTCCACTCTTCCAAATAAGCTGTACTTTGAAGTCTTTACAGCAACACGGCAGCTTCTGCATAAGAGGCCAACTTGCAGAAAGTGCCTGGGCTGCAGGTAACAGCTGAGCAGAGTTTCATGGGCGTCTTTGCAAAGGCCAAGGGACCTCCTATCCCAGTGAGTGCCCATTTCCATATTAAGTCCATTCACACTAATCATCTCCTCCACCAGAGATGCTGTGAAATAAACACACCTCCTACCCTGCCACATTGTTACCATCTCCAGACAGCTGATGCTGCTCTTCCCTCCAGGGTGACTCACTCCAGATGTGTCTGCACCTGCCTTCCCTCTGGCGTGGGGCTCCCACCCATCACGCGTGGACACCCCAGCCCCAATGCATCCAGTGGATGTGATCCCACACTGTGACTGGTACAAATGGCCTGGCATTCATCCCTTCTGTATATGCCTCCCTTCCTGCTGGGTAAGTCAGGATGTTCCCCTCTGCTCTGCCTGCTACACTGGAGACAGTGGCTTGAACCGTCTGCAGGCAGACAGGTGGACATGCTCTATAACTCCTCACCCAGGCCAGGAGAGGTGTCAAGGCAGGCATGTTGCAGGCAGAAGGGGGGGAGTGAAAAGGAGGAGCAAGCAGACCCAGAGGTAGAATTTCCAGGGGTGCTGGGGCCAAGTTGATGACAAACTTTGCTGCTACTAGCAGGGTGAGGAGCAGAGTGACTGGAGGATCTGCCATCCCAAACACCTCCTTGACCCACCTAACCTGCCCTTAACACAGGGCCAGCAAAACGAGTCTGGAGCCAGGTGCTGGGAGGGGAGGGACATCACAGAGCTGAGGAGCATCTCACATCACCCAGAGCACACAGGGCCCATATTAAGGGCCCTGGGGAATCAAACTATGGCATCTCACAGAGGTCTTCCAGCTCATGACAGCCACTCACTGCACATTCCTGCCACCACAGGTACCCTGACAAGAGCCACAGTGCCCTGAGCCTGCAGCAGTGCCATCAGCCCTGGCACTGTGCGGATCCTGGCCAGAGATGCTCCTCAGGCTGCAGGTGTCCACACCAGCCAGGGTGCCCTGGGGACCCATCGAAAAATCTGGGTCCATGTCCATCCCTCTGGCTTCTGTTGAACTCTCTGGTGTTTCTCCGGGGGGGGGGGGGGGAATGCGACTCTGGGGCCCCAAA
>JAAGNO010014936.1:0-11515 GCA_033439905.1 Ceryle rudis
TCAAGGTGGGGCTTGACAGAGCTCTGAGCAGCCTGCTCTAGTTGAGGATGTCCCTGCTCTCAGCAGGGGGGTTGGACCAGATGACCTCTAGAGGTCCCTTCCAGCCCAGACACTTCTGTGTTTCTATGTTTATAAATTTCATTATCAGCCCTAATAAAAGAATCTAGGTAAAGCAAATCTCATCCATTTCCAGACTAGCCTTCCATTAGTGATGTTCTTGTAACTTTTTAATAAAACCTCTTGTACAGAAGAGACAAATGAACCGAACAATTTAAGTAGTCACTTTTAGACACGCAGTGTTTTTAATCAATCCATTATTACCACAGTTTCCTGAAAAACTCTGTGGCTATTAAGAGCCCGAAAGAGGACATACAAAGTGTATATTAGAACTGTACATTAAAAGTCAATGATAGTGAACTTCAGCTCCTGTCTTCCACAGTCTACACACACTGAACAGGATAAAAGCACGATCTGAAGACATACGAGACTCAAGTAAAAGCTCTGATAAGCTAACTACTCTAAGTGGCTTCAGATAACAATGAGAATTATTGTGTAGCAAAGTAAAGGCTCAGCAACTTGAATAACTGCCACAGAGTTTTCAATCATTTGTAACCTGGATGGCTACCAGAAGAGACTAGGTTGGCATGCATTTCCTCCATTTACTTCACATTAATACCACACGTTGAGGGGAGGAAAAAAGACTATACCTTGATTTTAGTTTATGTCCCAAACCTGATGCTTTGTACTATGCAAGGACAGCAGATTCAGTAAGATTAAAAACATCTCCAGTCACTTACCTTTGAGTTTCTGGAGTTCATCCCTCAGGTCAGGCCCAGCATGCATGAATATACTTTCAGATACTGGATTCTTATCAGTGAGAGACTCATTACTGGTATTTACTATGGCTGTGCAGTTCAGTAACGCTACATCTCCTTTCCTAAGGAAACAAGGAAACAGTTTATTTCAGGCTAGACATAAGATTAAGCAGGATATTCTCAAGCAAGTGCTGCCAAGCAAGGAAATGCCAAGTTAAAGGAAAAGCATTAACAGTACTTCAGTGCCCACACAGAGTACTCCAACATGCTCACCATGCAGATTCATCCTTTGTCTCTAACTGATGAGGAAAGATTACATGCAATCCGTCATTTCCTTCAGAACTCCTAGCCTCAACAGTAACTTAGTGATGCAAGTAGAAAAGACAGTGCTGTAGCTGTAGGTAAGGCAGTTTAACTAGCAGGACACGCACAGAGGTGTGCTCAACTGATGGAGTGTCATGGGTTCAAAAAAAAAAAAGACCACCAGCAACCCCCAAACCCCACTTTCTTGGAGATAAGAGGACAGACCTTATGCTATATTTCTTTCAAAATATCAACAACTTTTTTATTCAGTTTTTTTTTTGTTGTTGTTTTTTGTTTGCATACAAGCTATTCAGGGCACCTTGCTGCTGTGCTCTTCCTCGGAGCACTGAGGCTCTAGGGTGACACTGCAGCTAGACATGTTTTCATTGCTTTTGTTCTGAAATTGCGAAGCCGCAATTTGCCCACGTTCGAGGATCAGACATGCAGAAGATAAACAAAGCAGAGATGAGTAAGAGACAATGGAGTAGCAGAACTCTGACCTGCTTTTTGTCACAGCAGCAGCCATTAGAGATTTTTGGAATCAAAGAGCACCGAAAGGGAAACAGAGATTCCCAGGCACAGGGAGAGATTCAAGTAACAGTTTAAATTGCACACATGTAAAATGCCCAAGCCCAAGACATAAGAGATGTTTAACCTTTTACTTCTCTCTCTCGTTACTTAATCAGGTTCAGGAAATCCATGATCAGTCCCATTTCCTGCATGTATTAACCAGAAAGAGGTTCAGGCTGATCCCTGAATCTGTCCCCCTGAGAAATCCTTCTCTCTTCACATTGATTAAAAAAGAAAAAAAGAATTACTCATCTAGAGAGCAGGTTCAAGTATCTGAGTTAGAGGAAAGCAAAACTGATGGAGTCGGCTCACTTCAGCACACTGTACTTTATCAAAAGATCTTGGTAGAAAACTGTAGAGACGGAACACAGAAGGTGGGGGGAAAAAAACCCCAACCCAACAAAAAAACCCAACCAAAACAGAGACGAAAGCAAGCCACAAGAACCACTTGAAAGAAAAAGCCACTGATCTAAATCAGAAAAGCAGAATAAAGTCAGGAAAAAAAAAAAAAAAGGAAAAAGCTAGCAGAGAGTGAGTATATTTAAAAAAATAAATTGGTATTAAAGCACCTGATTAGGTTTTGCTATTAAGCAGACAGTGTGACAGTGGGAAGGAAGCACAGCTCCAGTCTGCTGCACCAAGGAACGTCTATGAACGTGCAATTGAAAACCTAGAGTGGAGCAAATCTCCAACTTGAAGATTTACAGTGATAAGATTTTCTTCCCAGACCTGTAAAGCTTGATTCAAGAAAAGAGGACCTGAAGGTTTTATTCCATAGCAGCGATTGTTACGTGAGGCAATTGGATCCCACAGTAAATGAAGAAGCGATGACAAACACGCCAGAGTCACGCTGAACTTACCATAAGATTATTTTCACATTGATGTCTTTTCTGTATGGAAAAGGTGATCTAACATCAACTTGAGCTTTTTCAACAGGATTTTGGTGAGAGTCCAGCTGCTTAGCCTCGTAGGCATCAGTCCAGCTGGGCAGACTGTCAATATCCACAAACTGGGAAGGAGCACCCAAGGGATCCATGGGATGGAACCAACAACTCCTTTCCTCTGCTAACTTGTCACGCTCCAATTCTCACTGGAGTCTTCCAGGTGCTTTAAAAAGAAAGAAAATCAAACCAGGAGGTCACCAGCTGTTCACTCTAAGTAAATCCTGCGGAGCCAGACCTTTCACAAGACTGCAGTGCAATTACAGCTTGCAGAAAACAGAGCCACAGATTCCCAACTCAACTGCCTTCTTTCTGTTTTGTTATCTGCGTGCAAATACTGGCAGTAAACCAAACCTTTTCCAATAGTGAAAAAAAACCCTTAAAGCCAACCAATAAAAACGTCCTCCCTCGACCCAAACAATACAACCCCTGCAGTTCAGCGAGTCCTGAAGCACCACAAATAAGACTTAGAGTTGCTTTGCTCTTACAGCCTTGCTCAAAACCCTTCACCCAAATAGATTTTCCATGAAAAAGGGCAAAGTTGAAAATTTGCCCTGAAAACACTGGCTGAACTCTGCCACCTGATTTTTATTTTTATAAAAAAAAAAAAAAGCTGAGATAATGCTGTTTGCTAGATTACAACTCAAACTCGTTAAAACATCCTTTTCAATTGCCAGCACATTACACTTTTCATTGTAACTACTACACAGAACTACTGAACTAAAGCTACTACTGAACTAAACCAACACAGCCATATTCACATAACTCCAGTTTGCCACGTGTATACCTACCAGTTAACCTTTTTGACAAGTTCATAACTCATAACTTTTTTAAAGATGGCATCCATAAGTGGCAAGTCTGAAATGTGAATTATGAAGTATTTTCTTTAGCTAGGAAGAGAAAAAACAATAAAACAAGCAAGCACCTAAACTCAAATTGAGAGATAACAAAGGCTGACGCTAGGGCAGAGGTAATCATAGGAGTATCTAAACAGGACTCTTGGCAAGAAGAGCTGGCAGTGAAGCAATGAACAAGAAGATAAGAGCGGTCAGAGTGGCTCCCGCCAAAAGCTCATCTACAGCGCTCTCCTCCCTCTGAACAAGCAAAACCAGGGGTCTAAGCGCGACGGTAAGAAGCGGACAGAAGAAAAGGGGTGCACACACAAGCTCCTCCTCGATAGTCCCCTCCGCATCTGGTACCCGGGGACACCCTGGGGCGGAGGCGGCCCCTGCGGGCGTGACGGGCTCGGAAGAAAGCGCTGCGAGCAGCGTTCAAGGCGCCCGAGGCCCCGCGGGGTGCTGCCGTGCCCCTGCCCTGGAGGAGGGCGCTGTCTCTCCGGCCCCTGGCTGCCGGTGCCCTGCATGGCCGGAGGCGAGGCCGGCGAGCGGCTTCCCCCGGCCCGCTCCCACTTTCCGCGGCCCCAGCCAGCGCGGAACCTCCGACAGCGGCGACAGTGGCCTCCCCCCAACCCCCAAGAGGCCGCACAGCAACTCACGGGCAGGCCGCGCTGCTACCAACGCCAGCCCAACCCAGCCAGAGGGTCTCGGTCGGCGCCGCTTTGTCGACAACACCCAGACAAGCGGAGCGGCCGCCACGCGCATCCGCTTCCGGGAGCAGCCCCGCCCCGCCCCGGGCGGCCCGACCGCCGGCTTCACGGCTTCACTTCCGGCGCGGCTCTTCCCGCCCACTCCGACACACTTCCGGCTGTGGCGGCAGGGCACCGCCGCTCGGCACGTGTGGCGGCCGAGCAGGGGCCGGGGCTCCCTCAGCTCCTTCTCTCCCCTGCGCCCCGGCTCTCCCCTCGGCTCTGCCGCCATGGGCCTCACCCGGCAGTACCTCCGGTACGGGCCGGCCGCGCTCTTCGGGCTGGTGGCCAGTGCCAGGGGCAAGGCGGCCTTCGTGGATCTGCGCGGCGAGCGGGGCCGCTGCGTGGCCGTGCCGGCCTGCGAGCACGTCTTCGTGTGGGACACGCGGAAAGGAGAGAAGGTGACGGCCGGGACTGCCCGGCCACCCCTCCGTGGGGCCGCGGTGGCGGGGGCTGGCGAGGAGCAGGGGTGGGGGGTGCGGCGCTTCTGAGCCCCCTGAAGGCGAAGCTGATGGTGCGAAGGGGCTGCCTTCGGAGGACGCGTCACCTCCACGGCGTGCCCCCCGCTCTGGAGCCTGAGCGTCTCTTGGGTTCGCTCGTGGGGCGAGGCTGCAGCGCCTGGTGGGCCCTGGCTGAAGCTCGCTATTGATCCTTTGAGATTTGCCTTTGGTACCTCAGCTGGGGAAGAGCGGTAACCGCCATAGCGACTGGGACGCTGTTCCCTGGTCGGGGGGCGTCCAGCGGCCGTTCCGCGTGAAAGTTACAGGATGAAACAGGAATGTTGTGGAGTTTGTGTTTTGGTGGTGGAATTGGGTTTCCCAGAATCACAGAATCTCTATGGTTGGAGTAGATCTTTAAGATCATCAAGTCCAGGGATTATCTCACTCTACCAGGACCACCACTACACCATATCCTTAAGCACCACATTTAGATGGCTTTTAAATACATCCAGGAATGGCAATTCAACCACTTCTCTGGGCAGCCTGTTCCAGTCTTTGATAACCCTTTTGGGAGAGAAGTTTTTCCTCATATTCAACCTAAACCTCCCCTGGCCCAACTTGATGCTATTTCTTCTTGTTCTTTCCCATGCGAAAGCTGTATCCCACAGGGGGTTTGGGAGCTGTAACTTTAAGGACTTTGCCATGTGTTTCCTTCTGTCAGATTCTGAAATCATTGTAAGTACTACAAACTGAATTCAGGATTTGCTTTGGCAGCGCTTAGGGCGGTGAATGCTGGCACGTTGTTTTGGAGATCTTTTTATCATTCTAAGGTTCTTGTGCAGTCTGGAAAAGCGGCCCTGTCCTATACCTGCGAAAGGCCAAGGAAAAAGCTTTCCGAGTTTACTCTCAAATAATGTTACTTGCTCTCTGGCGCTTAAAATGCAGGGGTAGAAATTTGGGCTTCTGATTTCCAGGCCTCATTCTGCACCAGTTTCCTGTTTAATTATGAGAAATGACTTCTCTTCCAGGTGCTCTCTGCCTTCTAAAATGACACTGCATTCAGTGCAGGAAGCTTAAAACTGAACTTCTGAAGCGGCAGAAGTGCTCATTTGGAAGTTCAGCAGAAGAGCAGAATCTATTCTTTCTGCTGTATAGTCTCTGGCTCCCACATGTTGTTTATCAACATCATATGTGTTTTGTCTCCTAAAAATTGCAGGTCCTTATCCTTAAAGGTCTCAAGCAGGAGGTCAGTTGCCTCTGCCCCTCTCCAGATGGGTTGCACTTGGCTGTTGGGTATGAAGATGGATCAATCCGTGTCTTCAGCCTTCTGAGCGGAGAAGCGACTATCGCTTTCAATGGACACAAGGCTGCAGTTACAGCCCTGCAGTATGACCAGCTGGGTGGCCGGCTGGTATCTGGCTCAAAGGTGAGGGCTGCACGTCTGGAGGAGAGCCCTTTCATAGAGATGCTCTGTGGAGAAGGCTGACCTACAGTAAAATGTTTGGTGTTTCAAGTGGGTTATGTGGCCTCTGCCTATAGCCAGAGGATGGCAGTGAGAGGAGCTGGGGCTGCAAGACAGCAATGGAGCTGAGGAGCCCAGGGTTGGGAGAGCAGCAGGGGCTGCAGGGCAGGAGTGAGATACTAGTAAAGCTGTTGAAGTGAAGAGGCTCTTGAGGTCAGGAATAGTAAAGGTGACTCGACCTGGGACAGAGGTGTGTATATTGGTCTGAATGCACCTTTGGGGAAGGAAGGTCACTTGCATTAATCATCGCTGACGTTCAAATTCAGAGTGAGAAAGCGTGCTCGCCAGGAATGCTTTCAGTCTGGTAGCAGTGGTAGATGTTTTGCAGAGGCAAATGCCAGTCTCTTGGAGACGCTCTGTCTGTTCCAGGATACAGATGTCATCGTGTGGGATGTCATCAATGAGAGCGGTCTGTACCGGCTAAGAGGACACAAGGATGCTGTCACTCAAGTCCTTTTCTTGAAGGAGAAGAACTTGTTGGTCACCAGGTGAGCCAGGCTAAGCATAGTGGTTGATCAAGAAAGCAGCCATGGTTTTACTTGCAATTTAGATGTTCTTGGTGCTACAGCCATTTCTGTTTTCCTTCTTGACTCACAATACCACCAGCACAAAATATTAGAATGTGGTTTTTGTCACATCCACATATTTCTTAAGTCCCCTGATTCTGAATGTGGTAAACAGAACAAAAAATGGCTTTCCTGAATAACGGTCTTTGGAAAAGGGTTTAACTTGCTGGTAAATGTAGAAACTTAGAGTCGTTGTAACAAGGACGAGTGATAAAATGTTTTATGATGCCTGTAACCATTTTTGCTGTTTATCTGGAAGAATTAAGCAGACTTACCTTCTGTGTGTGTAATTCACATGGCAATGGGACAGAAATATTGCTTCCTAGTAAGCTGTAATTACAGGAATTAATTAATGAGTTGATTTTTAGTTACTCAACAGGAGCTGCTAATTAACTGTATCCCTTTAATAATAAACAGTTCGCAGAAGACACTGTCTTGAATGTTGATGAATATTTTGTTATTGTTTAAAACATCATCTTATAGCTTAATAGAAAAGTGTGTGCAGGCAGTTCAGTGTAAAATCAGAACAAATTTCTTGTGCTTTTTTTTTTTGCTATTTCAAATGTTAAAACCAGTATTTTGTTGGTTTGGTAGATGGTGCCCGTTTCTTAATTCAAGTCTTTGTAGTTCAACTTTAGAAATGCTTCTTAATTCTTAATAAGAATTAATTCTTAATTCCTAATTCAGTATCTAAATTGAGAAATCATCTTTTCTTTTTTTTTTTTTTTTGAATTAACAGAGTGGAGATGTTATTCTATTTTTCTGGAGCTGCAAAGTTTTGTTTCCTCAGATTGCGTGGTTTTTTCCAAAGCAGCTAACTGCACTCCTTGGTGGACAGAATCTGTTGTGATATTTCCATATGTCCAATTTACAAGTACCTTTGGATCCTGTGTAACAAAAGAGATGGATTAACAATAAATATCACTTGTAATCGGATTATATTTTTGTCTTGAGGGAGCTTCATAATGGAACAAATTTCATATTTTGATTTAGTTGAAACTTACTGAGGAAAATCATCTCTAATGTTACCAAAAATTAAAAAAAAAAGGAATTAATTGTGGTAGGGTGTACTGAAAGAATCTGTATAAATGTTCAAATCGCTTTTCTTGGGTGCTCTTGTAGTACTGGGGTAGCATAATATAGCCAGAAATTTGTTTTCAAGGAGATCTAATCCTACAGTGGCTTTGAATTTTCTGTTAGGAGTAGCAGCTCCAAATCCCTTTTCAAAATCAAAGACTCTGTTTTTTCTTGTAGGCTGGCCAAGGCACAGGCATGGCACAGCTTGAGAAGGCGGAGAGGGGTTTTAGAGGCAGCTTTAGAACTGATCAGTGCTTGGTGATTATTGTTCTCCCTCTGAGTAAGTGAGAAAGGAGGCTGTGTGACACTGGGGCTTGCAGCTGAATCCAAAGGAGGAAGGAGTTTTCGTTGACTTGCTGAGTACCTTTTTGTGGCACCTTTGTATTGCTGTGCTTGGTTCTTGCATAGCTTGTGAAATGTCTGAGCAGCTGCTCTAGACCTGTTGTGGAATGTCTTAGATTTTTTTTTTTTGTACTTCTACCGCTTTCCTAAGCATATGAACTCTGCCAATCTTTCCTCATTTCTTGAGTTTTTTTTCCTTTGTTCCAGTGGCAAAGACACGTTGGTGAAATGGTGGGATCTGGACACCCAGCATTGCTTCAAAACTCTGGTTGGACACCGTACTGAGGTACAGAGGATGTGTGGGGAGCTGTTGGGGTGGAGGGACTTTGGGTTGCATAGCATGGCTTGCTTTGTGATTCCCTGCTCTCAGGAGTTGTAAACTGGCACCGTGATACATTTTGCTTGTCATTAGGCTTTAGGGATGAGCAAATCGGAAACTTCCAAACTTTCCAGGAGCTGTCACCAATATGCAGTGGGTGATGATTCCAATACAGATGGAGGTCCTGGCTAGATCTAGTATCTTCTTGGTTGCTGTTAAAATAGATCAATTAAAGATGCCCTGCTGTTGTTATGATAGTTGAAGGAGCCATAAGCTAGTTGTTCACGTTATGCCTCTGGACAGGTTTGGGGGATGGCTTTGATATCTGAAGAGAAGCGTCTGATCACTGGGAGTGCTGACAGTGAACTGAGGGTGTGGGATATCACCTACATCCAGGAGGTAAGGTGCTCCCTCTGTAGCCCCTCACAGTCTTGCCCAGCTGCTTATCTTTGGACTAGAAGTTGTTAAATCAGATTGACATTCTGAGAATCAGAGCCAAAGCAATGTCTTTGCTGTCTGAGAAGTCCAGAAGCTGCTCTTGGGATAGACTTCACTGTTTTCTGTGTTTAGAGCTTTCAAGTGAAGCTGTGAGCTCTTCCAGAACAAGATTTCCAGAATGTGTCAGATCTTCCTGCCTTCTGGCTTACGGCTGGAAAAGAAGTCTTGTGGGTGGATGTTGAGCAGGGAAAGGCAGGGAGTGTTTGGTGCCTACAGGCATGCTGTGGGGCACTGCTTTGTTGTAGCACACTCTTACCACTTAGTCTTCCAGGGATATGAAGTGTGAGACAGACACCAGAAGACCGTAGCTCTTGTGGTTTAATGTACTCCTTATGGGATATTTTTGTGTGTCTATGAACAGGTAAAAGACCCTGATGAGCCAGAATCCAAGAAAAGCAAAGCGTCTTCACCTGGAGCAGAAGAAAACCCTGAGGAGGATGAGACCCTGGAGTTGGATGAGCATCCTGAGGAAGTAAGCTCACTTTTCCATGCTGTTTGTGGGATGCTGTCTCTAACCCCTTTTGCATAGTGCTGTTTGCAGAGCCAGTAGGCGTTTTAGTCACTCTCACACTGCTGCTTTGTATTGGGTTTATAACCCGAGTGTCGTATGTAGCCCGTTAGGGAAGATATGGTAATTCTTGTCTTGCCTCACAACATCTTCTTCAGCAGCAGCGGCTGCCTCACGTACCTGCAGGAACATCAGGAGAAGTACGAGTGCCAAAACACATACGCGTGTTATTCTCCACTGACAGCTTTTTCTTTGCCTTCTGTTTGAGAAGGACTAGCAAATGTTTGACAGTGCCAGCAGAGCATAAAATAACATGGGAATAAAATAGTTACTAAGTGTCTGACCATAATAAAATACAGTGTGAGACTGAACAGACATGGTGAGACACACGTGAGACAGAAGACATTCCTGCTTGTATTGCTGGTGGAGACGTTACTGACTGTGTCTTTCTGGTGGAACTTTCTGGGATCATGCTCAGACTTCAGACTGCTTGTAGTTAACAGTAGATACCTGACCTGATTAAATACTTTTCCAACTTCCTCTCCAGGGCAGTTCTCTCCCTTCAACCACCCATTTAAGAGTCTCTGTTCTCACCTTCTCTGCCTTTTCTGAGAGAAGCTGAGCTGTGCTACCTTTGTAGCATAAAAATTCAGCTCTTTTTCTTAAATGGCTGTGGTTTGTCGATACTTATTCTTCCAGCGAGACTGTCAGTTGTCGTTTTCAGCTAAAATGCAGCAAAATGTAAAGAGATAAGCCTGTAGCTCACACACATGCTTTTCCTTTGTCCCTAGATTATCCTTGCTAGCTGTTCTGCCTGGACCCTGTAGGTTCATTTTCTCCTCTTCTCCTCTTGACTTCCCTTGCCAGTAGCTTTCTGAGTTTGCTTGAGAAGATTACTTGACCTTTCAAACTAAAGTTCTTCTCCTTCGTTCCCTGTAGCGCCTCGTAAAATGCAGCAAAGTTGGATCCATCATGCGGGAAGGGAGAGACCGAATAGTTACTCTTGCCACAGACCGAACGGGCAAGATTTTGGCCTGCCATGTAAGTAACGGATGGCATTGCTATGGAGCAGTAGAGGAGGTTGTTAGAGACCTCAGGTAATTTCTGTAAGGGCCTGCCAGGGCTTTGCATGTCTTTGACTTTGTTTGCTCTGTCTCTAGGGAACAGATGCTGTTCTGGAAGTGTTCTCTGTCCTTTCTGAAGAGGAAGCCCAAAAGAAGTTGGAAAAGAAAATGAAGAAAGCAAAGAAAAAAGCCAAGTAAGCAGTATTTCCCATTTCCTGTTTATCTCTTTAGGAGTCTGCACACCAGCATGAACCCCCCCTGTTCTTAAAGGTAGCTAGCACTGCTGGATAAGAGGGCAGTTATTTCCAGCAGGCTAAGTGGTTTCCTTGAGTTATTCTCCGTCTCTGTGTTAGTTTGGGATGGCTGTATTTGGTTATTTGACTCTCCTCCATTATCTGACATTTCTAGACAGAACTCTGAAGAAGAGCCTGAAAGAGCTGTGGAGCTGAGCCTGCAGGAGGAGATTCAGAAAGTCACTAACATCAGAGCTTCTTCTAAAATCAAGTGAGTGATAAGCCTGCTGTAGAGGCTGAGCTGTGGTTATGCAGCTACCTGGGGAGAGCTCTACACAGCTCAATAAAGGGAGAAGTGGAAGAAGTTTCTCCATCAGCATTCAAAGAAACATGGCCAGCAGGTCAAGGGAGATGATTCTTCCCCTCTACTCCTTCCTGTTGAGACCCCACCTGGAGTCCTGTGTCCAGCTCTGGAGTCCCCAGCACAGGAGAGGTGTGGACCTGATGGAGCGGGACCAGAGGAGGGCCACAAAACTGATCAGAGGGCTGGAACACCTCTCCTATGTAGAAAGGCTGAGAGGATTGGGGTTCAGCCCGGAGAAAGGAAAGCTCTGGGGAGACCATATTTGCAGCTTTTCAGTACTTAAAGGGGGCCTATATGAAAGATGGGGACAGTTTGGCTTTTTTTTAGCATGACCTGTTGTGACAGGACAAAGGGTAATGGCTTTAAAC
>JAAGNO010014937.1:0-14348 GCA_033439905.1 Ceryle rudis
AAAAAGAAATAGCTACAGAAATGCAAAATAAACCCTACTGAGTAATTGTGTGAGCATAATGATTCAAAGAAAAGCTAAGCAAAACTCAAGGTTAATAAAAAAAACCAACCCCAAAACGAAATAAAAGCGCCCACACCCTTTGGAATTTTACCCGGTTTTCTGAAATTTTCAAACCAGCGTTTTACCTTCGCACAGGTGGAATATTCATTTCAGGTTCTGGCACGTGTTTAAACACCTCCAGTTGATCGAGGTGACTTAAGGTGCCAAGTTGAGTCACAATGTAAATAACCAATTTTACATCTCATTTTGCCTTTTTTTGCTGTTGTTGTTCTTTTCTAAAGAAAGGTTAATTACTGTCCAACGCAAATTAACATATTGCTAAGACCAACTAAGCATGGATTTTCAAGACCCTTTCCCGGGGAAAACGGCAGTTCTGTCAATAACGACAGGGATGGAAGGGGAGAGGATGACCTCTGACTGCTACTGCGAGCACGCTGCGTGGGTCTGCAGTAACGGGGGGGGCGGGCGCCGGAGTTACTGCTGCAAACCTTTGCTGACGCCAACCAAGAATTCAGGCAGAGAGGTGCAAGCAGCGCGTGGAGTAACGGACAGCGAGAGCGCGAACCGAGGGGCCAGCCCGGGAACGAGGGGGCACCGATGGCAGCGCCCGGCACGGGGCAGTGCCCAGGAACAGGCCTTGCAGGAGGGGCGGTTTTACGCTGCGCTCGGTGCATTTCATTAGCGAAGCGCTGGCCACAGCAGCTCTGCGCCTCTGTTAGTACCCAGGAACCCAGCTCTCCGTTTTTACAGTTCATATTTTACTGTAGGAGGAAGCAAGCCGTTGATTCTGATCATTCGCTCCCTTGCACACAGAACGTTTCCAAAGTTTACTTTCACTGTTCACTCTTCACTGTTTACTTTTCACTGGCAAACAGGCTGACAAGAGCTTCACTCTTCTAATTATGCAAGAAAAAATATCAAAACATTTTGCTGCTAAAGCCCGTCCGTTGGGCAAAGGACACTGTACCTCCAGCTCCTGAACTAAGCAAAACCAGCCAGTTGGTCGTCTTGTCTGGGTGACCCAGGGGTGTGGGGGGAGACAAAAATCAAAACTGCCATGCTTCTCCATTCACAGATCAGACAGAAACACGCTCTTCTGCTTCCAGAAGCCCCAGCTGACTCCCTCCCCGGCCCCACAGACCGAGGTGCCACCCCCCCGGGCAGGCAGCAGGACCAGCACCACCAGCCTGCCACCAAACCCGGCTGCGGGTGCTCGGCCGCCCCGACTCCCCGGCAGCAGGCACCCAGCACCCTGCGCACCATCTTGACATCAAAGATCTGAAGAACTTGTCAGCAGCGTCTTGGATGGGGAGGGAGTCTTTAATCACCTTTAAATCATCTTCATTAAGCAGCTGGGGCGAGTGTTTAATAAACTTTATTTAGCATTTACTGTGTTCTTTTATGAAAAACGACAACCAAACAAATACAAATTAAATTAAACCCCAAATACTTCAACCATTTGGGTTAATTTTAAACTTGTAGACTTTAGGGCACAACAGCGAAGGTGAAGTCTTCTCTTCAGGACCTCAGCTTCACTGCTGCTTCAGAGGTGGGGCAGCTCAGGGATTAACATCTCATTATCTCCTCAAATTCTTCCACAGAGGCCTGAATTCTAGCTTTCTAGTTTGGAACTCCACTCCGAGTAAAATAAAATGCCTTTTCTTTTTTCCCCCCGCCCCTGGAAAATCTTTACTATGTTTATTTCCTTTCAACACTTCATTTGCAACAGAGAAGACATGTTTCTGCGCGTTTGTTTGTTCGGTAAGAAAAGCAGCCTTTCAAGAACACAGAATCAACATAATCGTTTAACTTTTAGATACTCAAATATCTCCCGAGTCTCACGAAACTGACTGGACACTGTGTCAGAAAACCCTCTGCAATTTTTTCTTACTACGCAAGAAAACTCACTTGAACACTAAGCTATAAGCTCTGGTTGGCTGTACGAGCCTAACCTCTTTCCTTTGGTGCCGAGTTGCTTCTTGACACAGTAGCTGCTGGAGCCTTCTTGACCAGTAATTATCGCCCCAAGAGAAGACAACATATTAAGGATACCTTTTTCTTCCGTTGTTAGAACCAACAACAATGGCAGATTAACTGTAATCCTCAGAACAACTCGGGGAAAACCAAGAAGCTGCAGCAAGTTGTCAACCAGCACACATGTAACAGACGTCTGTCTCGTACAACTGATACGTACGCTGGGAGCACTGAACCAGACCTTTCTGGCACAGCCAACGTTCCTGTTTTAATCAATACGTCATTGCGACGTGAATCTGGGACACGCCTCACCCTCCTGGGACGTTCAGCAGTGCCGAGCGAGCACACACGAGCCACCCTACAGCTCCGGCACATCTCACAACACCAAGGGCCAGCAAACCTCCAACATACGGCCAAGACAAACATCGCGCTACAAACGAGCCACGGTTCATGCACTTGTTACAAAGGCTGGAACTCCAAAAGATGAGCTACAGAGAAACTGGAAGAACTCTTCTTGAAGCACCTCCAAGAGGTGCTAAAGCAAAGCAGGCGTATTTTTGGTACACTGCATCTTTATGCACCAGCTTTTACAACTGCAACGTGTTCATTTCCAAAAGAATCCCTCACTTCACATACAACCAAACACACCCGTGGGACTGAAACAAGATCATTCATGTCAAAAAAGCATGTATCACACCACCAAATCCACGTTCCACGGGTGGAAACTGTCCTGTAATGCAAGAGGCTGCCCAGTGAGGTGCCCCATCCCTGGCCCCATTGCAGGGGAGGTTGGCTGGGGCTCTGAGCACCCTGCTCTGGTTGCAGATGTCCCTGCTCCCTGCAGGGGGGGGGGACCAGATGAGCTTGAAGGGTCCCTTCCCACCCAAACCAGTCCCTGATTCTGTGATCTTTGAAAGAAGAATTCAGAACTTTGAGGAGGGGGGGGGAAAAAAGTACATTTCATGTCCTTTCACACTATCGGCACCCCAACTGCTACGAGATTTCGTTCTATAGATAGTTGCTCACTTGTTTGAGGTTTTGGTCTGGGTTTTTCTTACTTTATGTTCACATTGCTCAACATTTTGAAAGAAACCTTTTCCATGCACGCTTAACCATCATGCAAGAATTTAGCAGATACTCACCAAGCCCTCTGAAGGACCCCGAAGTTGAACCTGCAGAGGATCTTTGCCAGCGCAGCCAGCACAAGGGAGCCTGCAAGGCCTCCAGCCTTCACGCCATGCAGAGCGGGTCCCTTGCGCCTCCCACCAACAAAAAACCTGTGAGAAACCACAGTCCCCACCCTGTGAGACATTACACGTGCTACACGCTCAGGTACAATGACCCCGAGTCAAAGGCGCGACCTGATGCCATCACCTCTCTTCTGACTTGCCACCGGAAACCTTATCACGGTGCCCTGGTATCAAGATGTACCAGTTAGCGCCTCAACCAGGAGGCGGACACTGCAGGGTAAGCACCGCCACACACCACCCGCCATCGCAGTGGAGTGTTTCTGGCTGCTGTTTTACACGAATTCACAGAGCACTCCGGACACACAGAGCTGGGGAGCGCCAGCAAGCAGTAACTAACTTTGTTATGGATACTCAGCCACACGCCTGGCCCTTTGTCATTAAATCTTCTCACCGTGACAGACAAGACTCCCACGAACCCCACCTGAGTGTCCCTCTTCCACCTCTACCCCCTCTGATTACTTGAGAGCCAAACTCCACCTCAGTTCTCCAGAGCTGTGCTTTAAGTGGTCTGACAGGAGAGGGGACCTTCACTCCCAGCACATGGGTTCTTCACCCTCTAAACCTTGTGACCCCAGTGCCAGGGCCAGTTCCAGTTTGCAGGTGTCTGAATTGCAAGCTGAAGACCCTACACAAAGCAGATGACATCGGTTCTCCAAGTTGCAGGCTGGTTCTGCTCTCAATGCTACAGGCAGTTACCCACACTCAAATTCTGCAGTCCTCTTTACCTAATATTCCCTCAGGTTCCTCCAGAGCTCGTTGAAGGAGGCTCCTTTGTTCTCCCAGACTCTCCACAAAGTCCTCCAGTTTCCCCAGCCGCTGTGAAGCCCCACAACCCCATAATCCTACAAAGCCATCCATCCTGTTATGAATCTTTCCAGAACAGAAAGAGCAGAGCAAGTACTTTTTAGGGAAAGGCCACGTGCTACCCTCAACTAGGCAGCATCAAGAAAAAGAGTCGTCTTCACTCACCTCAAACCACACCAAACCCCAGTGTTCCCACCAGACGGCAGTCAAAAGCAGCAAGTTAGGCTCTTTCCCTCCCCAGAAAAAGGGGGGTTGCCAATTTGATTTGCTTTCAGACCTTCTGTGGTGCACACATGCCTGAAGAAGTGCACTTGGCTTCTCTTTCCAGATATTCCACCATAGCCAGGAAAGAATGAAAATCTCCCCCTTGAAAGAGGGAACCTGTTGATTTCTTAACCAGGTCTCAAAAGAACCATGAGACAAACACCACGGTCCTTCAAAAGCCGCAAGTCAAAGGCTGCCCTACATCAGAAGACGTCCAGGAGCGTTTCCCACTGCTCCTCGCAGGAAGGGAGCAGGCGCTCGCAGCTAACTCGCTTCGGCCACGCAAGGACTGATGCTGCAGAGCGATGACCAGGGGACTCTGCGGGGGAGCAGCAGGCTCTGAATTGCATCTGCTCCACCCCTGAATAGCCTCAAAACACAAACAAGTGCTCAAATCCCTTTCCATTGTCTTCATCTGCCACGGTGCTGAAGTGGTGGGCTCTGCTAACCCAGCCTTGCGGAACGGCTTCAAGTTAATTCACCTTTCCCGCTTGCGACAGTCCACTCCCCAGAGCTCTATATCCAGCAGATCATTATTTTAAGGCTAAGCCAAGCCCATTCAAATGCTAACATTTCAGGGCCTGCAATGCTCTTGTTTGCATGCAGTAGGGCCTCTCTTTGAATAAAGAGCATCCACTTTGGGAACTAAACCAACACAATAATAATTGGTCTGCACAACAAAGTTTTACAAAACCCCAGGCCGGGAATAAAGCAAGTTCCCCTTTGATAAGGAAGGCGTAAAACTGCATCGCAGACTCGGAACCACCGATTTCTCACCAGAGGCTTCACTAACTGCGTAAGAAACCGGCAGCTTCTAAAAGCAAGTTCGTTCTTCTGGCTCACAACGGCGTGTCGTTTTGGCCTTCCTAATGGAGAAACAAGATAAAGATCCCTCAAAATCCTGGATGTCGTAAGTTAGAGGCCAATAAATGTTTTATGAACGTCTAACCAACATCCAGGATCAAATCTCAACTAAAAAGATGGAGTCAAAAAACTTTTCCACTCATTAAAAAAAAGCCACTTTTACACAAGACGTGGAAATACCGTATTTCTTTCAAACGGCGCTTTAATGGTTTTCACTGCCGTGCTTTAGGAACAGTCGTGTCGATGTACTCATGCCTTAAGATATCATTCACACCATAAAGAACACGCATGGAGGGAAGGGTCTAAATACCTTCAGATTTTAAAACAGGTTTTGCAGAACAATTATGCACAACTTTGCTTCAGAGGTATGGACACGAGTCTTACAAACGTGTAGAAAGCCTACACAAAGCCCAGAGAAAACCCCTATTCTTTAGGCAAGTTGGAACACGCTACTCACTTAGGTTATTCTCTACTAAAGGCTGATGCAAACACGCCGGGTCCACAAACACACACAAAAGTGTCTACGTGGCATTTCTGGCACATTTGTAAAGGCCTAATCGACAATCAACTAAAGCGAGGAGGGTACGAGAGAGCAAAAGCAAAGCCGAGGAGTCGCTGAGGAATTTCAGCGCACAGTCCCGGCAACAAGAGCCAAGGGGCAGGGTCCGGGCGAGGGGACATTGGGAAGAGACCAGGTGGTGACATTTGAGAAATGGGAAGCCACCAGCCACAGCCCAAGCTGGGCCCATCCTGGCGCTGCGCGCGCGCGATGCGGGAATTCGCGGGAAGGAGCCAACCTATCCCAGGTTTCTTTGCCACCCTTCAGGTGGAGCTTTTTCTTCTTATCCCAGCGACTTGAAATAACTTGCATTGTTCTTTCTGGACAGAGAAGGGTTCACGTTATGCAAAGGCGTTGGAGGGTGGCCAATACTCAAATGATTTAACCTTCGTCATAACCACAGAGCGAAGACGCACCTCTGCTCTTCCCCAGACTTGTGTCTGGTTAGCTAGTCGGGACAGAAAGGGCTTCAGAACGGCAGCAAAAGCGTCCAGAGAGAGGGGAAGAACTACACCAAAGTCAGAGCCCACATGACCTCTTCGTTGAGGACAGCTCCTGAATCAAGATAAGCAGAGAAGGTCCACACCACACTTACACCTGGTTACCCTTGAGATGAAAAGCGGGCAGAGCAAAAACTGCCACGGCAAGCATCTTTTTATCATCGCCGTCTCATCTGGACTCAGGATGCACACAGGTTTTACAATCCAGTCCAAAAATACAGGTCAAGGGGAATAAAAAGCACTTAGATCAATGCCCAACGACTAAGAATGAGTGTTCGGAAAGAAATTTCGGCCTAATTTTTCTGTTGCAATCCCAATCAGCAAAAGCACACGCCCCCACGTTTGTTGGGGTATTTTTAACTCACAAGCATCAGCACTTTTTTCATCAGCTAAAAGTACATTTAAAATACTTTTTGTTATCATTTAACTCGAGCCAGTATTTAGAAAACAGACTGAAAACAGCTTTTTTTTAAATGCCCAACCGAATTGAATTCTGCTCCTAGGCAGATATGAATCAGCTAATTCAATACTCAGACTCGTGCACTCCGAGTCGTGTACCTTCTCATTCTGACAATAGAAAACAAGGACTTGCACACATTGCAACACTACGAGATTGACTGCCCCATAAAATCCACTGCCAGGTGACCCAACAGCCTGGGGTTTGTCCAGCCCGTGCGATCGGACGCGATGTTTTTTAGCAGCCTGCTGCACAGAACTGCTGCTTCGACGGGCGGCGACAGGCCAGCACCAGCAAAGGCTGGGATTTAATGGACAAAACCCAAAAAATATGACTCCTTATGAAGTCAAGAAGAGTCGCAACATGCAACACGGACATGATTTTTTACCAATAATAAACAATCTGCAAGGTACCATCCGGCTTTTCTCTAACGTACCATGATAGAATTAATGTCTTCTCTTAAACCAAACCATTATCTTTTCATTTTATTTTCTCTTTTAAGATTCAGCCTTAAAATGACTTAATTATTGCAGCCCACCCACACAAACACAAGAGACAACTTTATTGCAGCGGAGAGCCCTAAATAGCAGAGTCTGGTTTAGGCTGACTAATACAAACGCGCATTTTGTTTAATTTTACATTTGTTCCTAGGGAGATTTCGATCTCATCTCTTCAGCCTCCAATTCCATACGAGCTGACACCGTAGGAAATCGCCCGCCCCTAAAGGGATGAGTAACGCAGGCACATCTGCCGCCGCGCACGGCGTCTGGTGGAGGACGGGCTGCCCACCGTGCCGGTCCCAGTCCTGCCGAGGCAGGACGGGCAGGAGGTAGAGCCGTGGCACGCTGAACTTCCAGAAGCGTCTGCAACAACCAGGGCCCAGAGCAAGCAGGAAGCCAAGAAACCTGCAGGAGCTCTCCCGGGCGAACGGAGCGCACCAGGTCCGCTCTGGCACCAACCAACTGGGCCAAGGCACCCTGTGGACAGCCTTGCTCACAGCCAGCAGACCCCACACACCCACGACATGTAAGTAAGGCGGTGGTTTTCACAAACAGGTAGAGCACAGTCCCCTGCGTCTGCCCCGCCACTCAAACCCTCAGAGATCCCTTCTCAGCATCAGCACAAAAAACAAACCAGGAATTCATCCAGGTTAGAACTAATCTGGCAAAGACAGACTAAGTTTTAACCAAATCAACACCTTATCCAGTTCACCACATGGACACAGAGATGCTAGAATGGCACATGGAGCTGGAGAGGGACAAGCAGGGCTACTTACCTCCCTGACATTAGTAGCCAGCAAAAGGACTTGTGCAACCACAGCACCAACTGCCTAAAACTGCTCAGCCAGGACCCCCAGGCCATTGGGAGAAGAAGGTTGGAGGGGCCTGCTGAGGCACACCGACGCATGAAAGCAGAGATCAGCAGCTTGCAGGACTTCAAAAGGAAGCCACTTCTAGCCTCCGAGCTACCCGCCCAGCCAAAGGCGGCTGGCGAAAAGCTGCCAACCTGCTCCTGTTACAGGATACTTGCCAGACAAACAGCAGACCTGCAATTAGAAGAGGTGTTTGTTGGCCTCTCTTCTGCAGCTTATTAGCGGAGAGGTAAGGCCTGTAGTCAGAACAAGAAATGCCTGACCTCCAGTGAGCACAACCAGTTACAACTGCTCTGTCCTCCTACCAGTTTCCACTCAACTGAGGATGATCTGCAGCTTCAGCATGCTGAGAAAGAACATTCCAGGTACTTCAGACAGAAGGTTATGAGCTGCAGCAGCATCTCCTCATCTGTGAAAAGGCCTAGACAACAGCTGCTGGTGTCCCCCTCCATCATCGTTCATTTCAGACAAGGCAGATGAAGAAACCGGGGTCTGCCTTCAAAAGCTCCAATCTGGAGCCCTTCTGTTTTAGTAAGCTTTTCCTAAGCAAGCCGTAGTCTTCCTAAACCGGACTCAAGTTAATTTACAAGCTAGAGACACTTCCATACGCATCTCTTCAGAAGCACTACAGGCAGCGAACAGTCGGTGTGACACCACCAGGAGCACTTCAAAAGGAAAAGATGGACAGAGAACAATGACTTCTAAGGCTGAGCAACCATTTAGCTGCCTTCCCAGGTCAGCAGGAGAAAGAGAACAACAAAACGTAGACCTCACTCAGCAATGAGCTGCTTGCTCCAGAAGAGCCTAGTAGCAAAAGCTTGGGAAGAAGCACAAGGAGATAGCATGCAAAGGTCATTCTTCCACTCTCCTCTACCCCTTGCCCACATGCTTCCCAGGCAGAGGTGAATTCCCAAGCCCAAAACTGCATCTGGACCACAGCATTTAATGGTCCACCCACAGACCTATGAACACGCCCAATTCCTTTCTTTAAAAGCCCACAAAAAAAGAAACCAAACAGCCAAACACCAGAACCCTCTTGAATGTCCCACTGCAATCATTCTGTATCTTCAGCAGGCACCACACAAATGGCTTATTTTTGTTACTTTTATTTTAAAACTGCTGACTATGGGCTACACGTGGTGTTCCTATTTCTTACACCTTAAGAAGTAACCGTCACTTTCCATTTACTCGCATTTCAGTGGTGACTTGACGAGCTCTGTCTACAGTATTTCCTCTCAAACATTCCTCTCCTCAGCAAGTGTCACTTTATTGAGATACGGTGCACCTACATGATCTCACAAAGCTTTGTAGAATGAGACTGAGACAACCGCAGGGAAAAGTAAAACAAGTCCTGAGCATAAAGAAACCGTGGAACTGAAGGACAGGAGTTACTCTAATTGCTTAGGGCCTTACGCTGCCTTTGTACTTAAACTGAAGAGAGCAGGATCACTTGAGGGGAGGGATGTCACTCTCAGGGGCCTCGGAGGTGTTGAAGGGCTGGTGGCACACTCATCTGCAGGCACCACGGATGCAAAGCGCGTTCTGGGCAGAACCCTTGGCGCAGCAGGCGCCGGGATCCGGCGCTGCCTGGCCTGCCAGGCACGGCCGCCGTGCCACAGAGCAACGCGCGCGGCCGGTGCCGGTCCAAACGAGGCGGAGCAGCGCGGCCGGGGTGAATTCTGCACGAAATGAAAGCGCAGATCAAAAGAACCCTGTTTACAGATGGGATCGTGTCCTAACTGGCAGACCGGGACGCAGCACCTGATGGTGACTACGCAGCAGCGGATGAATCATAAGGTCAGTTCTGGCCTTCCAGGGGCAAGTCAGCATCTGCACCGCTAGCAAAGGACACCACCACACTTGTACACGCACCCCTGCTCGCTTCCACGGAAAGCAGCAGCAGTGCACGTATCTCACCAGGAATACCGGCACGCTCTGGATGGTCCTCCTAGAAAGCAGCCAGCATCCCACGGAGAGCGCCAGAGCCCAGAGTCAGCGCCACGTCCTGCGCCGTACAGCTCGTCATCAGGCTACAACCGGGCCAGCACACCGGTAAGAATACCGGTAAGAGTTACAACAGCGATCGCTCTGAGGAGGGACCGCGTGAGCGCGGCGCTGTACGCACTAACTGCAAAAGACTGCATTCCGTGGCAGGGATCGCCCACCGCCCGGAGCTGGCTCGCGTGCACACGCGGGGTCCAGTATGACAAAGCAAACTATTTCGTTACAGCTGCTTACTGCTATTTGACTACGCCTTTATGCTTTTGAAAGCACTACTCTAAAACTGTGTTTTGGCTGCAAGCATTAAAAAAAAAAAAAAAAAAAGGAATTTCTCAAAAGCATTTCCACGGAATTCCAGACACATCACAGTCAACAGCATTTTCTGAATTCACGATCCCAAAACAGTTTGCAAACTTAATGCATTCAGCTTTCCAATGCTGCTAAGAAATGCGACCGCTCCTTGTTTTACAGATACACACAGATATGGAAAAGATGTAAATGGCTTCTGGCCTTAATGTGCAGCCACTGAACTGGTCTAGAGCAGCGCTTCCAGACAGCACCGGGTACCTCTGTAACTACCGTGCTCTTGAACTGTCAAGTCCTGAGCACCCTTGGATCTCAAAGCAAATAACCTATCCCCTAATACACACGCACACCCCCACCAAGGCCACCCTGCAACCCACCCGGTGGATCTCTGTGAATTCTCAGACACAGGGAGGCTGGAAGGGAGCAGCCAGCCCTTGGAAATCTACTGCATCAAACAGCACCGCTGCAATCTTCTGAAGCTGCACGGGGGAGGGGGCTACATTCTAAACAGGCTAAAACACAGTAAGAGAGATGAAAGATACAAGAGCAGATACAGAGATGCCCGTTTGAGAGATCAAATAGCTAAGAACACATGTGGATTCAAGCAGCTTTTTTTTTTTGGCAGGGACAAGGGGGCTAAGAGAGTGCCTAATTATTTCACAACGGCTGTCCCTAGATCCTATTTTAGCATCAGGCTTTCATTAAACTGAAGCATGACTTCAGAGTACCAGCTGGCCAAAAAAAAAAACCCAAAAAAACCAACCACAACAAAACCCACAAGCACAGCCCACCCACAACACCCCACTGGTGTTCTTTCCCCCGCTCTCCTCCTAGCCCAGGAGTTCTCCACTGCTCAAGAGCCCACCACTCGCTCCCTCTCCCTTCCCAAGAAGCAGGCAGCTTGTGAGAGCGATGCAAGGACAGAGCAGGGGCTGGGGGGTAGGGGCTGCTTCCCTCCACGATTCTTATCCCCCTCACAGGCTAATTTGCATCGCTCCCAAATAAGCTGTTTGGTGCCTCCGCTGTTGCTGTGCCTGGCAGCTTTGGCCAGACCAAACGAGTCTCCATTCCCTCCCCGCCGGACGCAGACCGGCCAGCGATACCACCTCAAGTCTCGCTGCCACCGGCCTGCCCCAGCCCAGGCACCAGTCCACCCCAGCCAGGGCACCAGTCCCTTTGCCTCCCCTTACACCTGCACTGGGGCTTACTGGCCGCAGTCAGGCTGCAGACGGCTACGCCTATCTGTGCAGGGTGTCGCAGGTAACGAACCCCCCTCTGCGGGCTTGGGAAGATGCAGATGTCATCTGGAGAGCCAGCCTGAAAACCAGATAAGTTTTGCAGGAAACGGCTATATTTAGCCAGCCCCTTCCACCTCAGCTCCTCAACACACTCACATTCTCCTGCGGAAGAAGTTTTCCAAGCAGTGTTAGAGGTGAGCTTTAGCAGGTCACCTCAGCAGAGAAAAGAAGGCAATCAATTACCTTAATAAAGAAGAGGGCAAACCACCATCAGAATAGCAAATATCCAGCTAGTACGGCATAAAAAAAGGTAACAATAAAATTCTCATGTCTCAAAGGGAGTTAAATCACAGGCTCCGAGAACAGAAGTGGCTACAATTACTTTTTGAGCCCACGGTGGGTGACCCTGAACTTCTGCATGAGCAGTTGAGGTCTTCACTTTCGAAAGAAACTAAGCAGTGACAGGATTCTCTACAGAGTACGAACACGAAGTAACAACCTCAACAGCGACACAACAAAAACATTTCCAGTTCCCCAACGTTCATATACAAATAAGGACGGAGACAATGAGTTAGCAACAGTTATTGCTCAGTGGAACTCAGGCAGAGACTGTCTAGGAGGTCTCAGGAATCATCATCAGTAGGCGGCCAGCAGGATTTCCCTTGCAACTTTGAAATGCGTTTTAAGACTTGAAACTAAAAATATATAACGCAATTTTCTTCCCTCGGGCTGTTTCATTTAAATAAGAGCCTCACCTTCTCTAGTTTAGGCCTCAGTAGGATTCAAGCCTGTAAAAGCTGGTTATTTGCAAACTGAAATGGTTGAGGGGTGCAGCAGACCTTAAAAGTTTGTCCTGAAAGGGAGACAAAGGCAGCCCAAAGGAAACACAGCTGCCATTACAGCGTGAGAAGAGTAAAAAGCAGAGCTTTGCAATCAGTAACTGCTCCCAGGTCCTGTGCCACTGGGCAAGGAGCAGCACCCCCGCCCCCCAGACCAAGCAGAGGAATGCAGGTCTTATCCCAGCAAACAACCCCCTGAGAGGGAAGGCAAACCTCTCAAAACATTGCACACACTTAACACCTCCGAGGGAGAGAGAGCACTGCCCATACAGCAACTTTTTGTTCCCCTAAAATAGATCTGTAACACCTCCTCAGGAAAAAAACCCAACCCAAGGTTTCGGCCATCAAAGGAGCGAGCTGTGCTGGAGAGCTTTCCACAGCCAGGATTGCAGCTTTCACCGATTTCAATTTCAAGGCAACCCAGCACTCTTCAAACAGCACTAGACCTTCAAGGACAGAACTTGGAGAGTGGTTACAAAGCTCCTGCTGCATTCCAGGAGCTGCCATTTCTCGGAAGAAGTAGTATAAGGATCACGGTAAAGATCCTATTACAGGAAACAAAAGAAAACCAAAGATTCAAAAATAGACGGGTCGTTGCCCACAGCCACTGCTACAACCACAGGAGCGTTCCTCGAGGGAAGGCTGAGACCCTTGCCAGAGGCGCTGCAACGCACACCAGAAAAAACACACGCGACTTGGGAAAAGAACCCCTTCTCTTCTGAAAGCTCAACGTAGCACTTCTAAAATAAAGAGGTTTTATAGGAGAAAAAAAAAAAAAAAAGCAGCACATTTTCTGCAGCTCAGTCCAGAATCTGAAAATTTCCACCTCTCGATGCCACCAGTAACAACACTGTTTCGAGGAACTGGTCCCTTTAGCACCTAAGCTAAACCCCTACTCTTTAAAAAGCCGCTGAAGATGAGTTCACCTCCCAGTTTTGGGAAAACAAAGTGATTTAGTCCCAGTTCATTGCCAGCGTGCCGCTGGAAACAAGGTATTTCAGCACGCTTTTATAGACTAAGAGATGGAAAGGCTGGCCAGGCAGCTTCCCTCACTCCTTTAATGGCCCAGATTGCACAGACCGGCCGATGGGGTTTTCAAAGCCTCGAGGCCAGTTACGCAGACCCCGGCACGCTGGCAGGACTGCCCGCTTCTATCGCCCCGTCCAAGCCTGACAGGAGCTCAGCCCACGGCCCTGCCGCCCGCTGCGTTCCTCCTGAAATCCAGAGCCGCACGGCCGTACACAGACACAGACAACCCGATGTGGAGCCCTCCTGACTTGCTGTGCAGAACACCATCGTCATTCCTGGCAGGGGAAGAAGTGCCTTGAACACACTGACATCCACAAGGGACTTTGGCCTGTAACTTTCTTTCCGTACCCAGCCCCGGGCCCGCAGCTCACTGACGTTACGAGGCCATCACAGCCACGCTTGCAGAGTCGCTCGGGTGCGGCACAACTCTGCACCTCCAGTCTGGGTAAGTTCACGGAGTTAAAAACGAAATAAGAGAGACACAGCCCGCCCGACGCCCGGCCCCCCTCCGCAGGCACGGCAGCCCCGCTCACCGGAGAAGGCAGCGGCGTCGTTACCCAGCGCACGCCTGTTCCGCCACAGTCACCGGCACCGGCTCCTTTGTGTCTCCCTGCGGGGACGCGACAGCCCCGTGTGCGCGGGGACGGCAGGAGGGCCCGGTGCCGAGGAACGCGGCACCCGCCGCTTCGCTTCGAGCCAGAGAAGTCGCTTATGAGCCAACCCCTTCCAGTGTCGGGGGGTCGAGTCCGCCCGTCCGTCCTCCCGCAGGAATCTTCCCCCCGGGATTTCACGCCGCTCCCTCCTTCGCTCCCCCCGGGCAGGGTCGGCGGC
>JAAGNO010014938.1:0-33758 GCA_033439905.1 Ceryle rudis
CTGGAGGGGTTTCCAAGCCCCCCGTGGAGCTGTGGTGCTGAGGGACAGGGGTCAGTGGTGTCCTGGCAGTGCTGGGGGAGCGCTGGACTCGATGACCTCAGAAGTGTCTTCCAAACCAAAAAATTCTATGATTCTACTCAGGGCACAAGGCAGCAAACATGAGCTATGTCAGTCCTCCTATTCCTTGCATCCCCCATCTCCAGGGTGCTCTATTTTGCCTTATGCCTGGTGCTCTTCTAACATGGTTTCTGGCATGTAGTATGTTTGTAGAGACAGCTCTGCCTTTCACCTTCACTGTACTTGCTGGATTGATGTGCTGCTTGCTTTTGTCCTTTAAATGAATTAGTTGTTGGGGAGTAATGAGATAATTTGTCCTCTCTCCATGTGAAGCTTGGGGAAGGGGGGGGGTTGGTGTCACCTGTGATAAACGTACGTGCCACCCACCAGGCTGGGAGAGGCAGCGAGGAGGCTGAGTGCAGTGCTGTCTTGTTTTCCAAACAAGTTGCTGTTCCTGGACTTGTTGTTAGGCTGGTTACCATGGAATATTATGCTCCGCAGCCTGGGAAGCTGTGCCCGTGCCATGTCCCTGTGCCAGAGGGTGTGGAAGGGAGTTAGAAGGAGTTTGGGTATTTTTTGCTGCCCTCTGAGCTTGGAGCCAGGTGGTTCTCTGGGCTTGCGGGGGCGGTTGGCTGCACACCCCATGCCTGGGATTTGCACCATTTGGCGCAAGGAGGCCCTTATCTCAGGCTGTGCCCCAGGGAGCAGCGTGTGCCAGCACACAGGGGGTGCAGCCTCTGCTCTACCGGAGCCACCATGCCAGTGCCGTGGTTTAGAGCCACAAGCGGATCCTCAGCCCACTCCTGCCTTGGCAATTCTCTGCCCGTGACCCCTGCTGGAGTGGGGACCTGATGCTGGGGGGCTGCCCACTCTGCCCAGCCACCTGTTTGCTGTGGGAACTCTGAGGAATGTCCGAGCAGTGCAAGGTGCTGCGGGTCTGGATGTGGGAGCAGATGCAGGGAGCGGGTTCGCGTTGTCTCCACGGAGGCAGCTTTAAATCAGGACATTAGTGAGTGGCAGGGCTGTGGGTGCCTGCTGGTTCTCCCTCCATCCACTCTGTATTCTAACCCTAATTGTCTGCAGCAACCTGTTATTACCGCGCCTTTAACATGATAGACACAAATAGGACGCACTAATCCACTACTCTTTGGTTTAAGAGTCATTACAAAGTGCTTAATTAAGTAAGCCTCACTTAATCACAAAATGTTTGCATGCTAAACGAGTTCTTGTGAAGCACGACACTTGACATATTCTGTACAAAAATAATTACAAGCGGGAGGCCTGGTACATTGAGCCTCTGAACATTTCATTTCAGGCCTTGCCCATTCATCACCAGGCTGGAATTAAAAGGCTTTCAGCGCCGCGCGGAGCAGAACTCCCACATTCCTGCCAGCTGAGTCACCGCGCTGCGCCGGTGCCGATGCCACCGGTGCTGAGGCCTCTGCACCGCTGGCTGCCCAGGCGTGTGCCAGGGCCGTGGCACGGGTGCTGCTGACATCAGCTGGCATTTAGTGGGTACCAAGGTGGGGGAGTGGGACCATGGGAGTAGATTCCCAGGAAAGGCTGGCGGAGTGTCCACAGCTCTTCTATGGTCTCCAAGAGCAGTGTCATCCCTTGGATACGTCACTGCTTCCCTTGGGAAACAACACCTGGAATGGAGGGGGGACATTCGGTGCCTCCCTGCCCCAGAGCCTTCCCCTGAAGGCAAAGCCACCTGGCTACATCCCTGTTCCCTGCCCCGAGGGACCATGGCTTTCCCAAACCCTGCTCTCCTCAGCCTCACAAAAGCTGCCTGAATGGGATTGTGTCAGGAGCAGCCTGCAGACCTTTGTTGGGTGTACTGGTTCCCATTAAAATCCCTATTCCTTTTGGGATAATTGGGACCCTTACCCAAGCCTGCCTTTTGATGGAAACCCTTTAATTAGTGTTCTCTATGCACAGTAATGCCCTCAGTGCCCCACTTGTTTTCTCACACACTGCTGTTCAGGTCGGACTATTTTGAGCTCCAAAATGCACTTGTGCAAAGCGCACAAGAGCATCCTCCAGTGTCCGGGTCTGTGGGGATGAGCACCAAGTGACGCTCCTCTTCCTCCCTGGGGTGCCCTCCTCTTCCAGCTGTGTTTGGGTGGCCACTGCAGCATGATACATGAAAACAAGGAGAGGAAACGTTCATAATGTGCTCAGGCTCTGCTAAACTTGGGGGATGTAGCTGGAAGGTTGTCATTTATTCCTTAGAAGAGATGACCCCTTGTTTGATGTCAGTGATGACGTCAAAGCATTTGCTCAAAGCTGGTTTAACTTCAATCCCATGTGCTGTACACTATGAAATCCTGGTCATGTGACAAGGTATTGTAGGACTGTCCTGTCATATCAGTCCACCCTGATTTGTGACAGAGCTTACCTGTGGTGTGATGGTTTGTGGTGGGCTCCCGCCCAGGATGGACTTCTCCTGTACCTTCTCTCTGTCCCTGTCCAGGGCTATTGTCCTGCTGAGGGATCAGAGGTGACCTGGGGCTGCCGGTGTCGCTCACACACAGGAACTTACAGAGATGATAACCCTGCTAAACTATGCAGCTTTGGGGGGGTTACCAAACCATGATTTTCTAACAGGGGCACGAGGGGATATTTTTTCCTCATTTCTTGATGTCACATCCCTATTCCGACTGAGCTGTAGCTTCATCTTTCTCACCTCACGACACTGGTGTGTCCTGGGGGCTCAGCACCTGCCCGGTTCCCAGGGTGCGAATCAGTGGGTTCAGCCTGTGCCTGGTGCTGGGACCCCCGTGGAGCAGCTGGGGCTTTTTTGCCCCGTTGCCATGGTAACCACTGCTCCTGGACACCTCCAGTACCCTCACAGGGCCTAGGGGAGTGGTGGGAGTGTGGGAAACAGAGGGGTGCTTCCTGACCCCCAGTACCCTGGTGCTTTGCGGGACTGGACAGATTTTGGCAGTTCTGTTCTGGGGAAAAGCTGGAAAAAATCAACAATGCTGCAGCATCCTGTGTGACATTTTTGTATCAAATCATTTCAATTTTTAATTCTGAAACAGCTTGTATTTCAATATTTTCATTATTTATCACATTACGGTTTGTGTTTTGCATCATAACTGTTGTCTTCTATATTAATTTTGCATGATAAATTATTGTGCTTGAAGTCAAAATCGAAATAAAATCCAAGCGATTTTGTCAAAACTGAAACGTTTTAGCAAAAAGCTGCAGCAGTGATTTCCAGCACGTTCCTCCACACACAACTTAAAAATGGCTTGTTTCTGCTCTCGTTCCAAAGAAATTTTTGAAACCTGGAATTCATGAAGCGGATCCGCCGGGTGACTTTGATTTCCAGCTCACACAGACACTTCTGAGCTCGCTGCGGTGGAAGCAGGAGAGGGCTGGTGGGGGAGAGAGGAGGAGGGTGGGAGTGCCGGGCGATGCTCGGGGCTGGCGCGGGAGGAGCCGAGCCCCATCTAACCTGAGCGAGCCTTGGACGCAGGCACTGACGCGGCACCAGGAAACACATATGGTAAAAATTATTGAGCAACATTTCCAAACTTGGTCATCTTTTCTCTTACACAAGTGCAGTTTGCCAAGGCACGCTGGGGGACGCTGCCTGGCTGCGGTGGCTGCGCACCGGGGCCGGGGCCAGGTCCAGAGTGGGTGGTGGGTGCCCTGGAGGGTGGTGGCATGGGTGCCGTTGCATGGGACCGGTGCGTTGGGTGGCCCTGGTGAGTCCCAGTGTGGGAAAGCCGCCTCGCAGAGATGGGTGGTTGGTTGTGTTTGGGAGGAACCAGTTATCTGTAAACTTGATCTTGAATTAGACTAATAGTTTGGCCCAAAAAGGGAGGAATGATCTTTTTTTTCCAAAACCTCAAAGCATGTCAGATCACCATTTACAAAATGAGATTTCTCACTGCAAAGTGGCATTTATCAGTAAAGTACCAATTTGGGGGTTTGCCTTCGTTTTAGGAGGGAAGGCTTTAGGAGAGGGGTTCAACAGCTCGAAACGAAACACAGTATTTCCGTGAAGTTTCAAGCTTGCCCTTAAACAGCCACTTAAATATTTGTTGCCCTAAAGTTCCACATGCTTATTTTTGGGTTCAATTTCTGCCACTGAAGTAAAAGCAAATTCGGGATTGGCCTGGTGAGTCCAGGAGCTGCTGGGTGCCACTTGGAAAGGAGATAGGGACGTGCCCCATCCCTGCACCGGCACGGCGTGGGTTTGCAGACAGCACGTTTCCACCACAGTTATTTGGTGCTTTGGGAGCAGCTGTTGATATTCTGACACTTGCCAGCTCCGCAGCATCTTCAGGGATTCTTCTTCCCTCCCCTCCCAGATTCCCCCTTCAGCTTTTGCTTTTGCTTTTTTTTTTTCCCCATTTTTTGTTGGTTTTTTGTCTGTTTGTTTGCTGTTTGGGGTTTTTTTTTTTCCTAGGCTACCATCTCCTTTCTGCATTTCTCTTGTTCCTGGCCGGGGTGTGAGGGGGGCAGGGAGAAGGTCCCCAGTGCTCCAACCGCTCCCAGCTGGAAGAGCCACTGGGTAATCTGCCCGTGGCCATGCAGCCTCTGCAGCCACAGCATCCCCTGCTCCCTGCCCTCCCGGCACCGCTCCAGCAGCCTCAGGGCGCAGCGGCAGCCTCGGGGTGCCCACCCTCGCCCCGGGCACGCCGACGGCCAACCCCAGCCAGGATCCATCCCGTTGCTGGCCAGGCGAGCGTTAGCCCACGGCGGCTCCGTGCCGGATTAGCTGGGTAGAGCCGCTAATGCTGCCGCTGCGTGGAAGGCTGCTTTCAGTAAGTGGCTCCCTGTAGCTTATTTGACTCCAGGCCCAAATCTAATGTCTCAGTGGGCCTGTTACATTAAGCAGGCCCAAGTGGTAGGAGATTTAAAGCATCAAAATGAAGTGCTTTATCACTCCGTACTGTGTTCTTGGCTGCTTTCGTTGGCCTCACTTCACAGGCGCCGCAGCCTGCGAGCCGAGCCCTCTCGGCAGGCCCATTACAAATTCCACTTGTTGACGGTTGCCTTGTTGCAGGATTTAATGGTAGAATAATATTTACACAGTAAACTCCTCTGGAGGTGTTATAAACACCATAAAAAGGATTTTAGAAGCTTAATGAGCGTTAGTGAAGTCGAGACAGGATAATGTGGCAACTGTGCGCTGTAATCTGATTTGGCACCTTCTGCACAGCAGGAGTTAGTGGGTGGAAGAGCTTTTTAGGGGCTTTTTTTTTGTGTTTTAGTGTGTAATATTGTTTGTTTAGCACGGTGCTACACGAGGGATGCAGAGTGAGGTCCCTGCAGAACTGGCTAACCCGAGCACACAGCCCGGCACAGGGAACGTGGGCTCCGGCACTTCTGGGACCTTTGATGACATCACAGTCACGTTTTGTTAGATGTGAACGGATCAGTGATTGGGGTTGTTTCATGCTCAGTGGCACAGCCTCGAGCTCGGTCGTAATGGTCACAGCAATAGTTTTGGGACATTTTGGGTGTAGGGAACCAGATGTTCAGCAGCCTGTGGGAACAGGGGCTCGCCCAAGGGGCAAACGCAAGGCAGGGCATGGGCGAGGGTTTTGGGGCTGGGATCTGCTCTGAGCATCACTGCAAACAGCCCACCCTGGGAAGGACCCTCCTGCCCTGCGCCCGCTGCTCGGGAACGTTACCAGATGCCCTAGCGCAGCAAAGTCCCTTTCTAAATCTGACTTCATTTCCCTCGCAGGTAGCGTGCAGCAGCTGTGCATTTTCCTGTGTCTTTTAAATGTTATAATTCATGTTTCCTCATATATCTGAGCTGAAAATGCCTCTTCTCTATTTATGTATGTACATCTATATACGTACGCGCAGATGCACACGTGGATCTGGACTATTCTGGGATGACTTTGTGAATCAGCCCCGTGTTTGGATATTCATGTGTGGGTATTTTTAGGTTCCGTTTCGGGGAAACAGAGAGGGGGCAGCATCCTCGTGGGCAGCTCCTGTGCTTCTCGGTGGGTGGTGGGCGTCTCCCAGGGGAAAGGGGACCAGCTCCTGCGCTCGGGAACGTAGAGCTGCCCACCTGTGACCAGCGCTGGCTTCTGCTGGTGGGAAGGCTGTTTCTGAGAGGAATATTGTTGGTGGGAACTGTCCTTTTTTTGCAAAGTGCTGGTGACCAAAGGGCATCTTCCTGGGGTTTTGCTAAAATGATTTTTCAGAATTTAGATTCTTTTTCATTTTGAATTTTGAACACTATCATGTTTTGGGTTTTTTATTTATTTATTTTGCCATTACACAAACACATAATATTAAAAAAAAAAGAAAAAAAATGTATTTAATGCGTACTGTTGAAAGTCGGTGTTTTCTTCCCCTTTTGAACACAAACCGGGGGTGAAATGCAGCATTTCAGCCATGAAGCAAACAACAGGTCGCTCCATGGCTCCTCTTCCTGCGCCTGGCCCTGGTTCAGCTCTGCTTGCTGGGGTCTGCTCTGCAGCACGGGACCCTCTGTCCACCTGCTCGGTGGTTAAACCCATCCCCATCCCCACGTTCACTCTGAGGGGGCCTGTGAACTTTGAGGACTTTGATTCTGACACTCAGGGAACTACCTTCGGCCTTTCCAATTTCTGAGGGACACGAGCAGCTGTGAATCTTGAGGCTGACTTGCCAGGAGCGAAAAGCTACCTTTTGTAAATAAGCCAATATTTTCTTTCTTTCAAGGGGAAGCTGACAAAGATCAATACCAGCCTGCAAAAGACATTGCCCTCTTAAGAATTAGCCCTTTGCAGAATCATTAATCCAGGAAGCTGTTACAGGGTGACAAGCGCGTGGAGGCTCTGCCAGCTCTTGGAGGGATCGCAGCAACATCCCCTTATGCACAGAAAAACAAACCAAATGAAATTGCTGAGAAAATAGCTGCCATGCTATGGGCTCATTCTGCCCGAGGAGCTGATCTGACTTTAATTAAGAAAGGCTGGTTGCACTCTTGATGAGCATCGTTAAAGTTACCTGGGGTTTTGCTCCCCTTTGACTCGAGCTGGGTCTGTGCAGGGCTGGGTTGGCTGTGTGTCCCCTTGTACCCCAGGACATGGCAGAGGTTGCCTCAGAGTACACCAGGGACAGATGCACTTGCCCGTCTTACCGAGACAGATGGAGCACTAAGAAAATCAGTAAAACTATACTTCTGGATAAACCAAAAGTGTTTGGTTTATGTTTGGCTGCTCTTGGGCATTGCCAAAGCTTTCCCAAATGCTCCAGCACTTTGTTCTCTTCTGACCACCCTGGCATGGGATGAGTCACAAAGGATGAGCTTGAACCCACTGGTGAGTCTACAGGGCTGAGTTACTAAGAGGGACACAGACAGTGGGATTTATTGGACTCACTAGTCTCCTGGAGGAGAAGATAGATGCCCTATCCCTTGAAATATTTAATGGCTTAATGCTGCACAAAGCACTTAGCTGTACACTGTGATGGTCGGGGGCTCAGAACAAGTGGTGAGCGCAGTACAAGACCCTATAGAAAAAAAGAAAAGATTAAAAGGAAACAGCTAAAGAAGAAAAAATATGAATAAGTGAGCGCCTTCCCTGTCCAAGCCCTGCTGGATTTTCTGGTATCAGCCAGGCTGCAGATGCCCAGGGCTGGGAGGTGCTGGGGCAGCTTTGAAGGGCCGGGAGAGCCCCTTCGAGTGCAGGGAGGGCACACTAGGAGCTGGTACCAACCCCAGTGGCAGGCACTGGTCAGACCGCCCTGCCTGGCAGGACAGGTCCAGTCACGGGACCATCAGCACCTGAGCTGAACTGGAGGATTCTTATTGGATTTCTTACTGGAGAATTTTATGATTCAGGAAAACTAAGCCATGTCCCTTTCAAACACTCATGTCTTTCCTTTTATCCATGGAACAGAAAACAGTAAGGGAGGAAAAACAGAAGGATCCCAACATCTGCACATAGCCCTTGAGCCGGTGCACTAGTGTCTTCACCACAGAGCTCTCAGAAGCCCAGGATGTTGCTTCAACACCAGCCAAGCTCCCCACAGGATGGAGGAGCATTTGCCAGGAGAAAACCCCCATGATCCCTGGCATCATGGCATGGCACTGTGTGCTGCCAGCTCAGAGCTCATCCTCCAGCCCGTGACCCCTAGTGAGAGAAAGGAGGAGCTAGTGGGGTGAAACTGAAGCCCCTGGACACACAGGGAAGGTGTGCAGCCCTCTCCCAGACACCACGAGCAAGCAGGACGGTGGGGGCATGTCTGGTCTCACCTCACATGGGAGGACTCACCTCCCCTGACACACACTCCAGGTGTTTAAAGGAGAAGAGTTCACCAGGTGAGGTGTAATAAAAGAGGTGGGAATCTCAGTTAAATCAATAGGGCCTGTGAAATAAGTTGACCCGTGTGAAGGTTATCAGGAGCTGAATTAGTTGGTGCCATTGCCAGGGAGGAGCCTTTGCTGTCTGAGCTGCTGCTGCAAACCCAGTCCATGACCAGTGCAGCTGCAGAAGAGCCATGAGCAGGACCAGTGCTCTGGCAGCTGCTCCTCAGGGAGTGTGTGGAGAAAGGGATGTGGCAAGACCTGCTCTGTAAGTACCTGCTGTGGTCACCAGCACTAAAAGCATTTCTCTGCTGCTGTGCAGAATCTCTTTGCCTTCCTCTGGTCTCTGCAGCTTCTCTCTCTTTTTCTCTGGTTTGTATCTGGACCATAAAAATGCAGTTGACTGTGACCTATCTCAGTGAAACTCGAGTATGTGGCTCTGCTAAAGTTCAGGACTCTGATGTGCACTCCTAAAAATAAGTATCTAATCCCTCTCAGATCGGCAGGACAGTTTGTTCACTTGAATCAAAGCACCGCAGGGCCACGGTCTAGTGCGGTGGCACAGCGGTGGAGAAGCCCTGCTGCAGTGCCAAGGGAAGGTGTCCATGTGGCACCTGGGCAGACGCTGACCCGTGCTGGGCACATGAAATGGCATGTGCAGGTGGTGAGCAGTGGACATACGGGTGTGGGATCGAGTGTATAATCTTATTTAACCACGAGTTAAAAATCAGCCAAAAGCTGAAACGGTGGCAGGTCTAGTTAACAGCTAGAAATGAAAAAATAATTCCAAACAAGGCGTTTGTCACAACATTGAAGGGTCACCCGCTAAGAGAAGGAAGCCGAAGAGGGAAACAGTTCTTAGGGGTAATTACAGTTTCTAAGAAGTTTTTCACTCGCTCTGTAATTGTCGGAGGGTGGTGATTGGCACCGCGGTGCCGCAGCAGCGCTGGGAAAGCACCACAATAGAGCTGTAATTTATGGGCTGGAAGCGTGGAGTCAGAAATTGTTTGGGAATTATTACAAATCTTTACGGATTCGGTGGCTCGTACGTGGCCACGGAGATCAGGGTCACAGTTTTGGGAGGAACCGTTACCAGTGATCTCACACATGCTCTCACAGTGCTCCAGACCCTGTGTTGCTGGGTAAACAGGAGCAAACATTCCAGAAGTCTCCTTCTCTGGAGACTTTCAAAACCTGCCTGGACGCGTTCATGTATGACCTACTTTAGGTGATCCTGCTCAGGCAGGGGGGTTGGACTAGATGATCTTTGGAGGTCCCTTCCATCCCCTACCATTCTGTGATTCTGTGTGATTCTGTTGCTTCGTGTTTGCCTCAGTGAAGAGATCTCTCATGAGGGATAGTTATAAAGAGGGAGAAAGTTGCCATATCACCTTTCTTTAATGAACTAAGTGATTAAAAGTACTCCAAAGCCAAGAGCAGCTGGCACGGGGCTGTGACCATACCCCCCAAAACAGAGGGCAAACCCTGTCCCGACACTGAGAATGCTGCTGGGGATGGCAGCGTGTGCCCAGCTGCAGGCGAGGTTCCCGGTTCCCAGCTGCTGGGGTAGGCGCTGGCAGCTGCGCGGAGCTGAGCTGAGCTGCGCGATGCTGAGCCGTGCCGTGCTGGCAGCGGGCTCAGGCTCCCTGCCACAGGGCTGGACATCACCCCAGCCCCTTCTGCTGGGCAGGCTCATCTGCTGCTGCAGGGCTTGTGGCCAGACCCCCCCAGAGGTGCGATATTGGGCAAGATTATTGTTTTTTAAAGAGTTATTTTTCCAGGTGGTTCCATTCCCTGGTTGCACGTGGCTGAGAGAGGGCTGAGCGAGGGCAGCGCGGGCCACGAGAAGTGAGTTTCTGACATAAAAGCTCCTCTTTGCTCTTGGCCAGCCCGTCCTCTGCCAGCGCGGAAATGCGCAGCTCTTTCACGTCAGGCAGCTGCCTGTGTTCGGGAGAATTAAAAAAAAAAAAAAAAATCCACACTTTTTTTCATTTGTGCTGATTTGCATATTAATAGTTTGCATATTAAACAACTACTTCAGAGGGTGGGCGGGCTAATGAATGCAGCAGTCTCCTCTATTTTAACTCAATTTGCCTCATCCATATTCCAGTGACTTTGGGGATTGGTATTCAGTTTTCATTGAAATTATCCAAGCCAGACCTAATTTGTGCTGCCCTTCCATTAATCCAATTAATTAGCACCATTGATGTGTACTGCCTTTGTAATGCAGCTTTGTTCAGCACTGCTGCTGCTAATGACAGCCTAGTATCAGAGCAAATAATGAGCAAACCAAAGGAGCATTTGACCCTTGATGTACCCTCACACAATGCAGCAGTTTTTAGTCTGGAGGCCCTAATTTAGGTTCGATAGCCCAAATTATAGACAATAATTCAATATTCTTTGTGGGGAGCTGAGCATGTGTCACCCTGCCATTTGTTTAGCTTATCATTTTTTTTTCTGCTTGTTATTTATGGGTTTGGGTTTGTTTTTTTTTTTTTTTCTCCTTTTCATTATTTTCCAACCTGGCCTCCCTGCTCCACCTCCAGCATTGATTTCTGACCTTGTTTCCACCGAGAGGTCTGAAGATCTCTTTGCTCTGAAGGAATTCATTAACCTTTCCCCCTGCCCAGAACTAGAGAGAAAATCTTTATATTTTTAAGTAAGGCAAATAAACACTGTTAGTGATTATTGGAGTCCCCTCACTGGCTGCTCCCCAAGAACTCGAGTGCTACCTTAGGAACCACTCCTAGGTTTCCATTTCTTGGGTGATTTTGTGCTTGAAATCATCATTTAAACACCAAGACATTTTATCCAGAGCCTGGGTTCCCCCCAGTGCTCTCCATACTCCATTGCTGCTCTGCACTGGGTACCACTGTGCTGCTTTCCCCTTGCCCCGGCACAGCTCCAGCAGCGAGGCCGTTGTCCCCGCAGTGGTTAAAGATCAGTGTGCAATTAAATGTGATATAAGAGCAGCATAAAGTCAGTCCCATGGCCACAGCCCCTGCTCCAGGATATGTCTCCAAAGTGCTGCTGAAGTCCCGGGGTCTGCCCGGGGAAGGGGGATGTGGAGGAGCCCGCAGGATGGGTCCAGATGTTGAGGAAGCAGCTGTGGCACCTCTCACACCCGGTCTCCTCCATCCCCAGCCTGCTGGAGGAGGAGAATCTATTAAAGACAGCATTTAGCTATGGTTATCCACAGGTAGGTCACTAAATTCATTAAGTTAATTAATTACACACGGCACATTCACTCTGTCCGCGAGTGTTTGAACTGTAAGGAGAAAGGTATTGTCAGAGCCGGGAGGAGGACAGAAAGTCAATTTGCAAAGGGATATGGAGATTTTAATGCTCAACCTCCTTTCAACTGGAACCAGACCTGAAGGGTTTTTCAGGAAAATTCTCGGGAAGGCTGCAAACCCCTGTTCCAGGAAGGCTGGAAGATAGGGAATTTGGCAAATGCACTGTTCTGGATAAAACAAATCAGTTCATTTTAGACTTTTACAATTTCACAACAGATAATTGAAAAATCTGCAACAGGAGAAAAGGTTGAACACGGTTGTAACTCTACTTCATTTTCCTTGCTTCTACCAACGTTTCATTTGGGGAAAAACGAGCATGGTTTGGTGATGCGTTTGCACTGTGCAAGAAGGGTGTTTTGGGGCAGTTTGGGGGGGTTTACTGGAGCAGCCCGGTCACGTGTCCCTGCAGACAGGCTGGGATGCTGCTCAGGTCCCCACGGGGATGTTCGCTCCTGCCCTGAGCTGGGCCGGAGGACAAACCAGCAGAGACCATTGCCGTGGCCTCTGGGACCATGGCATAGGGCAAGGTGCACACGTGTCTTCTGCGCTGCCGGGTGGGGAGTCTAAGCAAAATCTCCCCGCGTGGCTCTCCAGGCTGCTCCCAATCACTTCTCCTCAGCGTTATAAATCATGCTTTTTGAAGAGAAGCTTATACAGTTAGTTGCCTGAAAGATTTTACTGATTAACCTTAAAATATGCTATAAATCTTATTCTCTTACTTGCTCACGGAGCGTCAAGAAAGCAAACAGGCTCCTGTGTGGTTCCAGGCTGGCGTGCACAGCGGGCGGGCTCCGCTGGCATTAGGTGAGGAGCTCCAGAGGCTCCCAGGGCAGCAGTGGCTGGGGTGCAGGGTGTCCGTCTGCTTTCCTGGGCAGGCTGTGATCCGCATCGCTAAAAAAAGGGTGATTTTACACTGGTCTGTCCTCCTGTTGACACGCAGAGACAGTGAAGCACCACGAGGGTGAGGTCCCCAGCTGACCTGCTGGCAGTGGAAGAGGGATGGTGGGTAGATAGTTCCATTCTCCTTGGCTGTGCTTTGCCTACAACTTCCAAATAATGTCCCTTATTCATCTTCTCATCCTGAAAACCACATGAAAACCATAGTGACTGAGGGCTGGTGTGTCTTGCCTTGCAACTGCAGAAGAGCCACTGTCTTCTCCTCTAGGCAAGCCTGTGTGGTCAGTGGAGATGAGCCACCAGCCCTTTCACGGAATGAGCCACAGGTTGTTCATGTGCCAGGTTTTGAGGGATGCTGTGTGTGCTTTGGGCCTCTGATCTTCCTATGCTGGGGCTCAGGGACGTTTGGCACCTCAAGGCAAGACGTGCAGGTTCTGAAAATCACAGCTGGCTTTCGGGTTGGACAGGATAGGACAGCAAGGGCTGTTCTTTGGGTTGGACAGCACAGCAAACCCTTCCTGTTAAACTGTGTTTTCTGTATGTACACAGGGCGTACAAGCTTTCGATAATCCCTCTTTATGATCATCAGTGGTGGCACAAAGAGCGAGTGGAGCATCCACAGCAAGGTGGTATTTAGTGAATATTTCTTTGTCTGAGATGGGGAACTTCACACAAACCTGAGAGATCCCGCTGCCTGCCTGGCACTGATGCAGTAGGATCCTGTTTAGTGGCATCACTCAGGACTTGTCATATTATGGTGTGTCACAACATGTCAGCCTCTGACAGGCTGGATACCTGCTATTAACTTGCAGAGTAGTTGCAAATACAAAATCCAGGTGGCGAAGGAAGGCAGTGCCAGGAGCAGGGTGGATGCTCTTTCTGGCAGCTGGGGTACAGCTCTGTGCACTCGGCTGTGCGGAGTAGCCCTGGGCTTCAGCACGCTCGGCTCAAGCAGGGGCATGCAGGAGGGCAGGCTTTCTGAAAGCATGGGGCAAAAGCAGACCCCAGAGTGGTGCCAGACAGCTGGATTTGGGAACAATTCCTTCCTGACAGCGAAGTATGAGTTTAATACCGACACAGCATCCAGGCACCAGAGCTGGAAGTATTAATAGAAGCAGCAGCCGATGTCCCTTCTGTGGCCGTGGCCGTATCTGATGCTCCAGGGAAAGGTGGAAAAGCAGAACAAAGCTGGAGGCCAAGGAGCACATCAGATGGGTGGGGGATTTCTTCCTGCTCCTGCATCTGGCCCGTGGAAGTCCCTGAAGTGAAGTTAATTAATTGACTGCCTGTGAGTGCAGTACAAGAAACACAGTAGATCAAGTCTCCTTTTGCCCCTGTTGGTGATATAATTCAAACCTCAAACCATAGGTTTAATTGCAGGATCACCCTGCTTTGTCATGCAGGTCCTCCTGTGAACTGGGCAAGCTCTGTCTTGAAGCCAGCTGTGCATCTTGCCTCCAGGACCTTACCTGGAAGACTGGCCTGAACCGTGTGGAGTTGCACTGGACTGAGCAAGGGAGGATCCTGCTGCAGCAGGTGGCATCCACAGGAATGGAAACAGCCAGAAGCTGGAGGATCAGGCAGAGGTGGTCCTCTGGGACCCTCCTGCAGGGCTGCAGGGAGCATGCAGGTGCTGCCGGTGCAGTGACTGGTGATGCTCCCCTGGTTGCTCCTTCTCCCGGTACCCACAGGTGCTGTGTGGGAAGCCCTTCCCCAGGTTTGGGAGCTGGAGGAGAGGAGAGCCAGGTCCAGATCTGCTGGAAGCCAAGGCAGAGCACATGAGCTGCTCTTGAAATCCTGGCACCTCACCGTGATGGTGCTGTCTGTTGCTGTGCGAGTTGGGAGCTGTTGCAGCCACATATCCAAACAGATCCCACAGGGTTAAGAGCTCTCTGTCCCTTCCTGCCCTGGGGCAGACGTGGCTGGCAGGCAATGGGATGGATCCTCGCCGTCTGGCTGAGCCAGGGACATCCAAGCAGAGCAACCCCTGCACCCTGCTGGCCACTGAGATGGGCCGATCCTCTCTGCTTGCGCTCCCTGTCCTGCTGTGTAGACACCTTGTGCGCCGTAGGGTTCCACGTGCTATAACAAGCCAAAAACCAGGCTGACTTTTATTTGGTTTATTATTAAGCTGATGTGGTTATTTAGCCCATTTTATGCCCCGTTGAATTCCGTGGCAGAGTTGGGGTTTGCAAACAGAGATGCTCCATGCCCATCAGTGACACTTGTGGTGTTTGTTTTGGAGCACCCAAGCCCACACCACTGTTTACTCCCTGGCTATTCTCCTCTTTCTGAGGCTGGCGTGGCTGAGAGAGATGAATGCTCTGTCTGTTATTGTTACCTCTTCTCACTTTCTTTTTTTTCCATGCTCTCATCACTAGTTTGAGTGCTTCTTATTTTCCTTGCCTCTGAAAGAAGCCATAAAATTCCCCAGACCGTGTGTGGTATGGTGTGCACTTACAAATTACCATTGAAAAATGAATTGCCTTGACAAAATCTAATGTTTTGTGACACAGCACAAATATGCATTTCATTCTTGAAGAGAAGGAAAAGGAGCTCATTGGAAATATTAAATTAAGCAGTGTAACAGCTGAGAATAATTTGGTTTTCTGCTCTGTTGCTTGTGATTTGGTATGGAGTTTGAGGTGGCAGGCCAGTTCCTGTTTAGAGTACAAAGCACACAGATGCCTTCGATTTTATTCCTTGCTTTGGAGCAAGTTTTCACTGGTGCTGGAGGCTGGGTGCAGTTCCGAGTGCGGGTTTTGGGTAAGATCCCAGAGGCAGGGAGCTGAGGTGGAGAACATTGTGGCCAGTGTGTGGAAACGTTTACCACCGTGTTGCGGCAGGTCACGGGAGGCCCGTGTGCAGCCTGCGTTTTCTGCTGGTTCTCTGGTGGCTTAGAATAAAAATCCATCCCCATTAAGAACAAAGCAGAGCGGGACTGGGTTTGGGAGTTCCTGCTACCAGCTCTGAATCCCGGCTGTGGAGAGGCATAAATAAAGCCTTTATTCTCTTCAAGCATCCAGCCTTTTAATCACCTGCAGGGTTTCGTACAGTGACTCGTTCCCCAGAAGGGCCTGGGTGGCTTCTTGCAGATGTAAAACTCTCTGGCTTGTCACCCCTTGTCGTGGCAAAGTCCCGCACTCATTTATCCTACCCTTCTGCACCCATCTCCGGGCTGATGCTCTGGAGTGGTAGGACTCCACAGGAGCACCAATCTCTGCAGGTGGAACAAGAGTTAGTTGTGGAAGCCTGTGTGATACCAGCCACCAAAGCCTGTCCATATGGATCTGCTCAGTCTTGCTGAGGTGCTTATAGCACAACCATCTCTGTAACCTCTACTTCAGTGGTTATTGGCTCTTTATTATTTACTGTTCCCTAAAGCTGGTCAGAATTTTTCAGGTCAAGAAGCGTATTTCAGTGGAATTAGAGTATTTTCTAAGGGAAATGTTGACTAGAAACCCCCATGTTTTCTTAGCAGGTTTGAACATATCTTGGCATGTCTTCAGGAAGCCCTTAGCACTGCCTGGCCAGGGACAGCTGACACCTTTCAGTTGAACTCTTCAACGCAGTGCAAAGGCGAAATGAAAAAATTCTGGAATTTCTTACTGGGTGAAGAATCTGCAGGTTTTTTTCCAATTTGGACTGAAACCAGATGAAAACGTTGCCATTTCCCGCAGGGTGGGAATTATGTTTTTCGGATAACTCTGCTCTGTTCCCATATGTCCCACGAGGGAGATGCTTGGAGCATCTCAACCTTCAAATGCAGTACCAAAGGCAGAGCCCTGTGAAGGTCTCCTTGCCCACGGCAGGATTGTGTCCACGGACACCACACTGCTCCTCCAGACCCCCCCCAGGTGGGTGCCACGGGGCGCACACCAAGGGATGGAGATGAAATAAAATAATGGATCAGGAATGAGGAGTAAAATAATGATAGATCATGGCAGTAAATCAGCATTTGTAGCTCATCCTGTGTGTTGGTTGAATCATGCTGCTAAGGCACTGGAGTATTTGTGTCTGAAAACACTCGTGCATGTTGGTGGGGCAGTTCCTGCGGCACCAGCGAGCGCAACCCCATGGTAGGGTGGGTGCTGGACCATGGGGAGCAGGGCGGGCATCACCCCTGTGGCTGCCACAGCTTGGTCTCCAAGTCATGACTGTGGAACTGGTGACCTGCTGAGGTCATGTGTGGCTGAGGAAGGTGACAGAGTCCAGGTGCAGCAATGCTCTTTGCTTGGTTGAGGGTGGGCAGTGCCCGACTCTCACACCCTTGATATTTCTTGCCTCTGGTCCCATCTGCCCCAACACCCAGAGCTGCTTGTGGCAGTGAGCGACGCTCATGGGGAGCACCACAGCCCTGGCCTCTCCCCCGTTGATGGCCAGACCAAGGGCAGCCGGGAGCTTGGATGCTTGGACCAGCTTGGCCCTGAGGCACATTGTGATTGGCTTCTCTTCTCTCCAGCAAAAGCCAAGCGCAACCCGCCGCTCACGCCAAGGTATCTTTGGCACAAGGATGTGGGTAGAAAACCCACAGGAGTGTCAAAGCCATGGCCAGTCTCCAAAGCGAGAGCAGCATTTGACGGGGGAGAATATGCTTTGGAAAATTTACTTGATCCTTGTTTGGAAGCAGCACTGAGGAGCTCACGGAGCCCCTCGCAGACACATGCACGCTGCCTTGAGGATATCTGTACAAAGCAAAGCACTGGAAACATGTTGTCATCCTCCTCCTCCCTCTCATTCCTGGCAATCGAGTAAATATCCACGGAGTTGCTTAGATCTGAGTACAGGGAAGCTCAGCAGCAGCAGCGCTCAGTCCCAGCTGACAGCCAGGTGGGCACCACGGGTCCCATCCCCTGCCTCCCACCAAGGGCACAGTGGCATCGCAGCTCTGTGTTTGCTGGAGAGGGATTGGGCAACAAAAGGGTGCCACGGGCAAGCTCAGCACTTATGTGGATCATTCACCACTTGCCAGGAGTGATGGTTTCTTCTCTCCCATAGCCAACAGTGAAAGCCAAGGACTAGACATGGCACAGCTAGTGTTGTTTTAGCATCCCTCTTTCTTAAAAAAAAAAATTAAAAAAAGAAAATAAAAAAGAAAATCTGGACAACTTCCCAGATTGTACATCTGTCCGTATAATTTACACCACGAGGATGAGGAAGCGAGGAGGGCTGTAAACTCTTTCCATCTGTGCAATGTGTGTGATGATTTTTCCATGCCTTCCCCGCCTTCCCCCACCCAACAGTGCCGGGCTTGCCGAGGGTTTGCCAGGCAGCGGGCAGCCCCTGCGTGCCAGGGGCGACTGCGTGCCACGGGTGGTCTGTCTGCCAGCCCTCGGCTCCCCTCGCCCTTTCCTCTTTCAGGGCAGCACTTGAGCAGCTCCTCCCGCTCCTGTCCCTCAGGAGCACCCAGACACCTGCCGGGAAATCGCGGTCGGCTGAAAATTTTCCCTTATAACTGTTTTGACTGAAAAGGGCATTTTTTGACAATGGGTCCTTTCGCAGGCTGGACTGACTTGCCTTTGAAATAATCCAACTCCTGGCAGGGCTGGGAGCAGGAGAGGAGAGTTGCTGTGCTCACCCTGCCCTGGGCTCCTCTCCCCACGCCTCCAAGGGGTTGTCATTACAAAGATTTGTTGGGTTGCTGAGGACGGAGAAGCAACAGAAATGGTTTCTGATTGTGAGTTTCCAGACTGGTTGGTGGTATAAACATTCTTGTTCCTGTATCAGTGGGATTTCCTTGGGGAAAAGCCTGCTCTCCTGGCAGTGGGAGCGTGGCTTGTCAGCACAAAGTGGGACCCACGGGAGCCAGCCATGGGGCGGGTGGGCTCAGCTCCCCATGTGAGACAGGGCTCGCTAAACCCAGCCTGCTCTCCCGAGCTAGCCAGCTTGTTATAAATGTGCAGATACCAATATAGGCTGAGTGGGCGGTGAGAGGGGACCTCGTGTGCTGCATAACTGGAGGGCTTTTGCAGCTATATCAGATGAAGAGATGAATGAAGGAGCAGGATGCTGTCACCTTCCAGCGCCCACTCGCTCCCTGGCACACCAACAGAAGTTGAATTTCTTTCAAACTTCCCGTGAATCACTCCCAGGCGCACAGGAGGGCTCAGAGGGTTTCTCTGGAGCTGCTGGAGCCCCATACACCAGCAGTGTGGCTCCTCCGAGTGCAGGCCCACGCCCCAGCCTATGGTGGGGCACCCTGGGACCAGATGTGACCTGCCAGCGCTCACGGCATCCTCATGGCACCGGTGACTGGCTCAGGGCCCCTGTGCCAGGACTGTGAGGACAAGGGTTGACAGGCTGCCTTTAGGCTGGCCCCAGTTGTCCCTGTCCCACAGCCCAGCACAGATGATCCCTGCTTGCCCCCGGACTGCAGGAACAGCTGCAAAAATAAACCCCAGCAATGCTGTCCCTGCCTTCTCCTGGGCTTTTTGTGCCTGCACAGGGCCCTCTTCCAGGAGGACTAAAATGAGGGCTCTGTTTGTGGTTCCAGGAAAAGGCTGGTGCCTTCCAACTCAGCAAGACAGCTCCCTGGCACCGATGCATCCCTGGTTTGCAGCCCTGTGCAGGACAAACAATATTTGTCCTTCCAGGTGCTCTCCGGTGAGCTCTGCAGAACCCTTTCCAGGCTGGTGCCCTGCAGCATCCCCATCTGCAGGGCAACCCTCACCCTGAGCTGCTGGTACTGCTGGCAATGCCCGGAGGGCGAGTTTGCCAGAGCGCGCCGGGAGCAGCACCGATGTGGTTAAGAAACACTAATAAACTTTCTAGGCTAGGCACTCAGGCAGGCACTTCCTCCGTCTTGACATTAAATTCCTATTGGTGTGACTCATTAGCTATTTATTTATTTAAAGCCACTGAGCTATTTGCAATATTTTTAAAAAGCAAACGCAGTGTGTGGGCAGAGGAGCTGTTCTGACTAAACGTTCGTCTCAGTGACACTGATGATAACTTATCAGAATAAATAAGGAATCTTCCAATCTTTTTTTTTTTTTTTTTTTTTTTTGGGGGAGAGTGTTTAGTGTGTTCTGTAGGAAAAAGTCATGATGTTTCCTCCCTAGAAACTTTTTACCAGCCTGTGTGTTATATCCAGGTTATACCCTGTGTAGGCAGCTGCCTGCACATCCTCCACAGCCCCAGTTACGAGCAGAATACATCATCCCCTCGCTCCTCTCTCGAAACTCGCCGCAGCTCCGCTGGCTCCCTTCTAGAGCAGTCACTGCAGCTGGGCTGGGTCAGAAACAGGCACCGCAGATGAGCTTTTGTTCAGCCCTGGGTTCGTGATGGGCATTCAGGGAGTCCGCATGGTCATACTCAGAACAAACTTTTGGTTAATTATAGTTTGGACGTTCTATTTAATTTTCATGCCAGCAGCGATCATCTGAGATCGCATTCCAGCCTGGGAGGTCTGGAGGTGTGCAAAAGCTCAAGCAGGGGAACCTGAAAAATCAAACACTTCAGATCCCCTTATGTTTTCAAGTCATCTCATTTTTATATAACCCAGCTTGGTACAAATCCAGGAAAACTTTCTGCTACCATTATTTCCAGGGAAAATGTGGCTTTTCTGCCATTGTGAAGTTTACAATTTCACTTTCCTAAAACAGGAGTGTCTTAAAATTTTGAAAGACAGCGATCTCATCCATGCAACAAAACCAACAGGAGCAGTTTTATGAAATCTTCTAAAGCATTCCTTTGAAATACCAGGAATCTCAGAGACAGAAAATGCCCGTTCCTGCCCAGGAGGTCATGTCCTGCTCAGCAGGGCGGCTGCACGGGGCAGCGGGTGGTGCTGGCGGGTGCCCCATGGTGCAGGCAGGTGTCCCATGGCACTGCCACACTGTGTGCCACTGGTGCTGTCCCGGCTCCTCAGGCATCTCCATCAGAGAGGAGAGCAGGTCCAAAGGTGTCCAACATGGATTCTCATTGATCAGCTTTATTTTTCAGTCCAGTTCTTAGAATTTTCAGAATTCCCCCTATGGCCGCACTCCTCTTTTCACACATTTCGGCGAAGGGGAGGATGCTGAGCTCACCTGAGCAGACGTGCCCTCAGTTGTCGGCTGGTGCCCACTGCTGTGGGCTCCTCGTCCCTTCCTGCAGAGCCCGGGGACAGGAGCTAAGCCCTTGGGTGGCTGCTTTTCAGATGGTCCCAGGGAATGTTCAGTTCCAGGGCTGCTGCTTGGGGTTCTCTGGCTCTCAAGTGCCAGCCTCTTCCAGCTACCTCCACAATTGTCCCTGATGCCAAAATAGCCGTCCTGCCACAGTTCTTGCTGCAACAAGTCAACTGCTTTTATCTTCAAACTCAGATTAAAAAAAACCAACCCAAAGTGAATATAACGTCTTGCAGAATGCCTCCCTTTGTAAATCTCCTGCCTGATGCACCAGTCACATCATGTTACGTTATGCTTTGAAACATAACATGATGTGACTGAAGCAACATATGACGGATGGTGTATCAGCCAGGAAATGGAAAAGGACCCAATTTTCTAAAGAGCATTGTTACAGAAACAAACAAGATGCCCTTTTAACTTGTATTGATCGATTGCTAAAGAATAAGCTCCGCTCGTACTTTTGCAAGTACTATAATTAGTTGGTAGAGCTACCTGGAGGGGGAAGAGCCAAACGGGTGCTGCTTCCTCCTGCCAGGAGGTAGAGGAGGAGGCAGAAGCATGGGAGCAGGTGGGAGGTGGGACAGCGCCTGTGGCAGGTCCATGCCCAGGAGCACCACAAACTCAGCAGCAAAGAGGCTGTCAGACTCCCACCCATCCTGGTGGTTTTGGGCCTCCCAAACGTAAAAGACTGGAAAAGCAGTTTCCTGGTGGGCTTCCATCGCTGGCACCACCACCCTGGCTCAGGCACCCTGCTCCGTGACACTCCCCTGAGCAGCAAACATCTCTCGTCCCGGGTCCTGTCACGGCCAAGGGGAAGAGCCTCGTCGCTCGGGTTTCTGCAGCTCTTTGCATAACAGTTGCTCTTGTCCCCCCCTTCTTTCTTTTGATTAGCAGCTAAAAATCACAGATATGTCTGGCAGGACAATGCCTTTGACAGCAAAGGGAATATTAGGGTCAAGCTTTATTAAGAAAGAAGCTATTGAAATGACATACTCAAACGTATTGCTATTAGGGACTTGAAGAGTATTTGCCTCATTAATGTAAAAGGTAGCTAGCAATCTTCTTGATCAACAGTGGCAATTTATTTTAAAGTGTCCATTTTCTGGATGTCAGAGGAAGACTTTTATTTATAATCTTATTTTCAATTTCCACAAAGAACACTTCACTCATGCTCTGCGCAGGGTTTTTTTCAGACAATAACCGATTATAAAACTCTGCTCTCCCCCCCCACACACATCCCCCTTGTAGTAGTGTTGACATATGGAAATGAATCAAAATGTAATAGGCATAATTACCAGCATTGTGTGCAGGCTACAATTAGTGTCTCTTCAAAGCAGACTTGTAATCAAAAGACACCAATAGAAGAGGGGAAGAAGCGAGCGGACGGTTCCTGGGATGAGCCTGGGCTGGAAGAAGTTTCCCAGCGGGTGGGAGCAGAGGGGGTGCCCGGCCTGGACACATGGGGGTCCCGGCGGGTGGGTGAGCTCAGCCATCACGGGGACAGGTGACGGTGGCCCCAGGTGCAGCCTGCTGGCCCCACTGGCCCCGCCTGACCAGTGCAGGCTGAGGTGGCACAGACCAACTTTCTTCCACAGACAAAGGCTGCGAGAGACACATGATGGTTTCACGTCACCAGATTGCTCACTGGGGAAAAGCAAAAGCAGTAAAAAAGAAAAAAATACCATGACGTCACATTTCGAAAGCGATATTTAAATTTTTCAAAGAAATTAAATTAATTGGAATTATTCTCAAAATTTGTTCAACAAGTCAAAACAAAACCCAAAGATAGTATTCAAAATGAAATCGAAACTTTCTGTTCTGCTTATCTCAGAATGAGCTCATTAGAACTTTTCAGGTCACCACTAGTGGTCCAAAATTATTTGTATTTCACTTTTTCGTGTGTTTCATGAACTGGAGAATATATTATTCACGTGACTCTGAACACAAGATACGATTTCAGCGTAAGCAAAATCCCATTACTTTGTGTTCCTTCAAACCCCGGTTAAGGTGGCGGATCTAAATACAGCTGCTTGACAGTTTTGCAATTCAATTTTTACCTGTCAGAGATGTATCAAGCTGAAACTATTTTTGCTGGAACATTTCTATGTTAATAAGTTTTTGATTTGAAATAATCCCCCCGCCCCCAACGTACGTTTTAATAAGGTTAAAGCATTATCTGTTGGCCCTCCTGGAAGGGATTGCTGGATTTTCATTTTCAAATTCATTTTGTTGCCTAATAGTTTTTAAAAATCAAAGTCAGAATGAAACATTTTTGGCCATTATTCACCTGACTGCTTTATTCACCCAAACTGCGCTTCTTTTTTTCCCAGGAAGAGGTTGAGGGGGAGTTGTTGAGATCGGGAGGGATTTCCTCTGGCAATCCCTGGTGCCGCCAGAGCTCCTCCTGAGGCAGCCCCTCTTGGAGCTCCACGGGACACCCTGGCAGGGGCCCCCAGCACCTTCTGGCATCTGCCTGTGCCCTGGCCACCCTGCTGCCAGGGGGTGCGGGAGCCAGCTGGGGGGAAGCTTGGGGCAGAGCCCACCCCACCGGCACCAGCACTGCCTGGGGAAGCCCTTGCAGCCTGAGGAGGAGGAGGGGGTGTCGGTGGGGTGATGAGAGCGGGGTCCTGCCTTTGCTGGTGCCACAGGCTCTGCGGAAGGGTGGCTGTTCCCAGGGGACGGCTGCTCGGAGCAGAAGCGGCTCCTTCAAAGTCAGTGGAGAGACACTGGTGTCAGCCAGGGAAGGATCAGTCCCTTTACCAGCGGGTCTGTGTAGGAGGAGGACTTATATTTGTTTGCAGGAGCCAGATGGTTAAAGAAGAGAGTGATGAGTGACATAATTGCGAGAGCAGGAGCCATGAAAGGAGAGGGGGAGAGAAAGTCGCTGGGGGAAGCGAGTCCTGAGGGGCACAGCCCCACACACCCCGCGCCACCGAGCTGAGGGGTCGCACAGCACCAGGGAGTGCCGGCCCTGCGGCCCCGCGTCCCACACCGATTCTTCCTGGGGCATCACTCCGCGCTAGACACCCTTCCTCCCTGGCTTGGGGTACACAAAGAAACCGAAATGCAGGAGATACTAAGGCTGGAAAAGTTATGAGGACAGAAGTGGCGGGCGTGACCTTGTCATCATCGTGAAGTTCATGATCTTAAGCAGCTCTCCTTTTATTAATAGAGGAGCCATTTATTAACCTGCTAAATTCAGTTATGCTGGCATAAATCTGAAGTAACCCCACTGAGTATGGATTTATATCGGCGTAACTGAGGGGAAAGCCTGGCTGGTGTCTTTGTCCACAGCTATGGGAACGGCAGGACAGAGTGTCGCTCTGGTGTGCTGGGGGTGGAGAGGAAGCTTGAGATGTCAGCACCAAAGGCAAGTTTAAAGCAGCAGGTCAGTTTCTGCAGAGCAATGTCCAGGAACGTGTTTCCCACCTTGTGTGTGTCTGCCCAGGCCGGAGCTCAGCATGCCTTTAGCCAGGGGAAGTGGGAGATGAGAGCACTCGGGCGCAGGTTGATCATCCTGCATCCATGAGTCCTCCTTGGTGGTGACAACACCTTTGTTCAAACGAAGTCCAGAGGGGTGGGTTAGGGCCACGCTGGCATTGCCGTGACCTCAGCATCCTCCCTGCACACCTGCAGCAGCAACCCTTGCGCCGCTGCTGTAGCCCAGCACCCACAGCCTCCGGCTCAGGGGCTGGAGCAGCTCCATTGCCACGGTCTGTGGTGGGTCAACTGCTCTGGGCAGTAAAACAGGGAAGAAATTAACCACTGGCTAAGCAAATCCCTCTGCTCTGGCCACAGCTAAAGCCTCAGGTCTCCTTTTTCCTGCATGGGAGCATGGATTTTAAACAGGCAGAACATACCTGTTGTGTTTATTCTCTCATTCCTAGTGTTTAATACAGGCTACTGAGCAAAGGCAGTGCCAAAGATGCTGGAGAGGAGGAGGAATCTTCCTCTGAAATTTTAACTGTTGGGTCTTTGAAGGAGCTGAAGAGGAAACATGGATCTGAATTTGGAATTACATTTTAAGCCTTCCTGTAGCCTTTTAAAATATCAGAAGGAGGAAGGATCTGCTATCCTAACCATCAGAACCGGGCACAACCTCCTCTTTAAATGTGTATAAAAAAATATCCCGTGGCTTACTGTTGCCTTTGCTTATCTGCCTGCTATTCTGAGGCTGACTGCATCTCCAGCGTGCAGTAGCTCCTTTCACAGCCCTCAAGAATAGGGAGGCTCTCGCTATTCCCGTCACGCGCCGCGCGGGTCGCCTGGCCCTGCTCTTATCAGCAGAAGGCACATGGAGCGCTGGGGGATGCCCCGCGCCTGGCTGTGCTGGTTCCAGTTCCGTCTCCGGCATCGGGCACGGGGTGAGCCACTGCCGTGACCTTGAGGGTCTGGTTTTCTCCCTCTTTTCTGAAAAAGCAGGATCTTAGCAGACTGGAAGTGAATAGACCGTGGCAACTTCTTTGAAGCTGTTCTATAGACGTGGGGTGTTTCTCTGCAGGCTTCCTGGGAGGAGCGAGCTCCAGCAGATGCCCGGTTTGGTTGTAGCTGCCCAGGGATGCCCCTACTGAGCCAAACCTTCTGCTCCTGGGTGCGACAGTCCAAGGGTTTGGGGCCGGGGCTGGGACTGGTGCTGGCAGAGCCCGTGCCCAGAGCAGAGCTGCTCTCCCTGCCCAGGGAGTGTGGAGCAGAGAGCTCTGCAATGGGCAGCCCTGGGAATCATCCCACTCTTCATCCAGCGCTGGGGAGAGAAACTTCATTGGCCTCATTTACCCCCAGCAGCACCCACCCTGCTACCCTGCCCCCTGGAGAAAGGTGCCCCAGGTGTCCCCCAGGTGCCCCCACGCCACAGGCAGGTGGGTGCCTGGTGGCAGCAGTGCCGGGGCCCTGCCTGCCCGGTTCCCACACCTCACAACCTGCCATCGCTTTGGCTTTTCTGACGCCTGGCGGCATTGAGCAGATATATAGTCTACGCTGGGGCATTAATATCGTGGCAAAATAACCCCATAATAGTATAATTAGTGGCACTATTATTTCAGTGTCCTGCAGAAATGCATCTGAAGAGCAGAGCTGGGCTCTGAATGAAGCCAGAGGGTGAACATGCTCACTCTGGAGGGAGTGTCCCCTCCCACACCATGGTTTCATGATCCACTACAGAAATAAATATGTACTCATCTGTGACCGCCCGTGAACACTACATATAGGAAGCATTTTCTTGATGAATTAGTGGGTTTTTGAATAAAGAAACACTCCTCCCCCAGCACACCTACACACTCTGGTGCACACCCTCTCTCCTTCTGCCTGCAGCGGAGCATGCACATGCAAGTGCACACGTGTGCGCACACATGCACACGTATGCATACACACACACACACACACAGAGCCACCCCTCCCAGGCTCCCTGTTCCGCTGCTCCCAGTCCAATGCTGGGAGGTGTGGAGCATTGTGCCCAGGGAGGGGTGGGCATTCGGCACCTCTGACAAGCGCGCCCACACACTCCCACTGCCCATATGGTTTTTGTGCACATACTTTTAGCTGAACTTGCTTAGGAAGCATTTTGTTCCTCAGACCATTGTGGGAAAATTTATTGCTGATTTTTTCTTTTTTTTTTTTTTGGCAATTTTTTTTCCCCTCCTGTCATTGTCTTCTCCAACTCTGCTGGAAACTGTAATTGAAAATAGACTGCAAAGCATTGCCGTGGCCCCCACCCCCAGGAATGAGTGTCCCCAGATCCTTTCTGCTGCCTGCTGCGAGGAAATCTCCAGTCATCCCTGACACCTTTGATGCTTTACGCAGCCCTGGAGGTAAAACACTCCAAGACCCTCAGAAATCCCTTGCCACATGCAGCAGAGACTGAAAAGTGAAGCTCCTCCTTCCCTTCTTGATTCTTTGGTTTTGCACCACGGACTCCAGTACCGCCACTGGGAAATGGGCAGTAAGGGCTCCGCTGCACAGCCCTCTGATGGCTGGTGCAGTGTCCAAACCCCACCGAATCACCCTCTGAACCTCGTGTTCTGCTTCTTTTTAGGCTTCTGTTCCCCAAACAGCCTGTGTCCTACTAACAGGCTTTCCCTCGCTCTCACATGTTTCCCTCAAACTAAAAGGCAGTGTTTCCATTCCCTGTGAATTTTATAATTGTGAAAAGTCTCCTCAGTGCCGGAGACAAACTTTGCATTTCTAAATTTCCTTCAAGACACTTCTAGTCTGATTTGCATCAATTGCAAATCTTCTTTTTGTCTGTTGTTTTTTTCTGTCCGTCCCAGTATTCCAAGGTCAGAAGGGATTCCAGACCAGGCAATCTGCCCTGCACACACCCCAGTCTGTGCACCTCTACAGTCCCGGCAGCTTTGGTAGGAGCAGAGCGGGGATGGGGGGATGGATTCTCCCAGGGTCTGTCGGGTCCCACCAGCCAACACACCACACACATGTAGATTTCCTGCAGAAATTGCACTCGGTCAGGTGATTTGGGGAAGAAATCTAATCTCACCTTAATTTTCTTAAATAGTATAAATTTCTAAAGAAAAGACATTTGAAAGCGAAATATCAAAATGTGACATTTGGAAAATGTTAAAAGGAACATTGTTGCATTATTGAGATACTTCATTTCAATTTTCTTTGAAATTAAACTTTGCCAAAACTCAGATACTTTGTTTCAATTTCCGTTGAAATTAAACTTCCTCAGAATCACATGTTGCCACGGAAAGTTTGTTCCCATAAACCAGCAATTTCAAAAGGACTGACTCCCGGATTTACCACATTGCCAGGGCCCCGGAGGGGAGGGCAGGAGCCGGGTTCATGGGCAGTGGCCCCGAGCCCATGTTGGCAGGCAGGGCGCTGAGCCTCCGGCCCCAAGCCGCTTTCACCGTGCCCATCACGTCCCGACAGCCCCAGCAGCACTGATTTGGGAAAAGCAGCTTCTGCAGAGAGGTGGACCAGGAGCCTGGGCTCTGGGATCCAGCACAAATTCGGCGAGCCCACGGACAGTTCAGTTTTCATTAAAGGTTCTGCAGGACAGCGGGTCTCGCAGCCTTTGTTCCCCATTACTTAATAACGCCAGTGTAAATCTGTGGGCTTAACTGCTCCGTTCTGGACCAGGCAGCAACACACAGTCTGGCTGCAACTGTTCTGGCCTAGTTAACACGCTCCTGTGATTTGCAATTATTGGTCATTAATATTTAAGATAATAACCACGCCCCGTAGCCTGTTTTAAACCCCGCAGCCAACGCTGGCCTTGCGGGAGTGCTGGGGCTGGTTGTTCTGGGTCCTCCAGCCCAGACTTCACCAAACTTTTCCATTCTGGCTGGAGGTCTGAGCACTGCTCAGCCAGACCCTGGTGACGGTGACCCCCATGGCACCAGCGTGCCAGAGCTGGCACCAGTCAGTGGTGATCCCAGGGCAGATGCTCCCATCCCACTGAGTAAACTGACTCATTCCTGCACTTTGCTTGCGAGTACCAGTTCCGCTAAGCTGCAGACACGGGTCTGAAGGCCAAGCCTGTGCCAGCTCTGGGTTTCCAGTCAAACCCAGCACTCATGGGAATTAATCCCAACCCCTTCCCCAGTCTCCAGACACCGTTCTGCGGTTGGCTCCCCCCGTGAGTGTGCAGTGGTCACAGCAGCAGCAAGGGACATGCTTAGAATGCACTACCAAAAACTAAGATTTTCTTTTCCTCTCACCTCACTGTTGGGTTATTTATGCAAGTTAATTGATTATTTTGTAGTTGTTGTTGCTTCATTGCAGCAGGGAGAGAAGCTGAGCTGGCACGAGAGCAGCTCCTATTCGAATGCAGCTTTCTGCAGTCAGCAAAAAGACGGCAGAAAATGACCGTTCAATTAAATCACATATTTTGGATAAATGTTCCCTTCGAAAAAGTTGGTCTCTGCTTTAAAACAAGGTGGCACGATGAGCTGCTATGAAATCAGCCCGGGCATTAGGCAGAAAAGAGCAGTTTGTGTTTTGGTGTTGATTTAAAAGCACTGCGTTACTGAAAAACGTCGTACCAAATGGGTGACTCTTGTCCTCTGTTTCTTGGTGACTCGTGGAGATTATCGTGATATGCAGATGCATTTTCAGAGCGATCTCTTCACAGAGCTGTTTCCCATCCCCTGCATCTCTTGGTGGGGTATTTGCTGAATTTCAGTGAGGCCCTTTAGGATTAAATTAATTCAGTTTAGCAGCCGACAGGCTCCAAATCGATTCATTCTGCAGTCGGGATAGTTTATGGCCAAGGAGGATGGTTTTCAGCACGTGGTGCTGCACTGACACATCTGCAACCGCTGAAAGGAGACCCTGTGGAGAAAAGGTATCCACAAAACTATCCCTTTTATGTTTGGGAAATAATAGTTATTTGACTGCTCAAAAGGCTAACAAAACCTCACAGGAAAACTCTGATCATAGCCGCACCGAGACAGGGCCCATGCCCAGCAGAGCAGCTGTGCTGCCCTGCTCTGCATGGGGAACCGTCCCTGAGCTCGCTGCCTCTCGTCACCCCAGCTCAGCCACCATGGCCCCGCTTGGCTTTGTCTTTTCCTCGACAGCAACAGCAGTTATCGGCAATCCCAGGGAAAGGGGGAAAGGCCATGGCTGGGTGCAGTGTGCAAGGGGGGCTGCAGGTGTGTGGGTGGGCTGCAGATGGAGGGCAGGAGGGAGGGGACAGCAGGATACACCTGCCTGCTTCTTCCATGGTGTGCGCTGTGGGTAATGGGCAGAAGCTGTAGCCAGGACAGAGGCACTGGCTGGTATTCTCCTGTGCCTTGCGAAGAGCAAATCATAGAATCATAGAATGGTGTGGGTGGGAAGGGACCTTTCAACGTCATCCAGTGCAACCCCCTGCAGGGAGCAGGGACATCTGCAACCAGAGCAGGGTGCTCAGAGCCCCGGCCAACCTCCCCTGCAATGGGGCCAGGGATGGGGCAGCCACCACCTCTCGGGGCAACCTGGGCCAGGGTCTCATCACTCTGAATGTCAAAAATTTCTCCCTTCTCTCCAGTCTGAATCTTCCTCTTTTAGTTTAAACCATCACCTGTTGTCCTATCCCAACAGGCCCTGTTAAAAAACCTGTCCCCATCTTTCTTCCACGGTGGCAGCACCATGGACTGTGGCTGGAGGGCAGGCGGGAGGTGCATGCTGCTCTCCCTCTCCAGTTGGCCCATGGCTTGTTCACCATCGCCACTTGGCATGGCAGGAGAGATGTGGGACTCTCTCAGAAAATCTTGGTCTGGAGAACCCAGAGGAGCTCTGTGCTAGGACCAGTGCCCATGATGGAGCTGGCCCAGTGCCCACAGACAGGGATGGAGGGAGCTGTGCACTGTGGCCTCAGGTCTCTGTGAGCATGGCCACCTCTGAAATGTGTGCTCAGGGCAAAGCTGTGGCTGCCACATCACAACCCTCACTGCTCTGTGCCGGTGCCACACACCTTCAGCTGCCTTTGGGGTGCTGCAGAAGCTCCCCGTCTCTGCTGCAGACAGACACACCGACTGCCTGCGAGTCACCGGCGCTCCGAGGTGGGGTTTGATATGGCTCGTGATTCTTCAGCCTGCTTCTCAAATGCTAATGCAGCTTTTGATGTACATGTCTTCATCCTTCAGCAAGAGCAGAATGCAGCTCTGGACACACGTAGCTCTGTGCCGACTACAGTTCTGCAACAGGAGCTCCCGTCCTGTTCCTTGACTTGATACCAGCGTTTTGTCATTTTTGAGGAAATAACAAACTTGAAAGTATTCAGCTTTGGTGCAGCAATTGCAGCTTAATTGCACGTCTCCTTCTGCCCACACAAATGCTGAAAAGTGACTTGGCAAACTTTAAAGGCAATCCAGGGACTGAAATGGGAAGACTTGACAAGCCAGCATTCATCAGCTCTGACTAACGCGTCTGTAGTCTCAAACCTGCTGCTGTTCCTGCTTTGGCTTGACATCTTGCTGCCCTCAAAGAATTTCTTTTGAGTCTCAATCAGTGGCTGCCGGGTGGCTGTGACTGAAAGGTCCCCCCAGAATTTAGGCTGCCAGGTTACCCATAAACCAGTACAAAACCATTCCTGGTGCAAGGGCAGTACACCTGGCATTTGGATGGGATGGGTTTGCTGCAGGAGACCTGTCCTCGAACAGCCTCGTGTTGCTGCCTCCACTCTCCTCTGTCACCTCCCACTCCTCACAGCCCCTCCACAGCCCACAGCTCCACTGGGCATCCCGAATCAAACCCAATGGCTGACACATTCCCCGTGCTATTCTCCAGCATAGCCACAGGAACACGTGCTTTTACTGTCACCCACTTTCCACCCCACTGGAGGTCAGAACAGGCTGCAATAGGTTAAAGAAGGTTTTCATCTCCCACATCTCACAGGCAGGCTCCAGGTGCTCAATTCAAGGGAATGCAGGGCCCAGGGAGCCAAACTGGACTCACCCCCTGTCCTGTCTGAAGACAAAGTGCACCTGTAGGTGTGTTTGCTCAGCACAGCCACTCTTGCTTGTGTTTTCCCAAGGAAAACCTTGGCCAAGATGCTGGAGAGGCTTCATGTTGTACTGCAGGGACCATAGCATGGAGGGAATTGCTTGCTGGCTTTCTTGTCCCAGAAACCAGCTGCCCTGTGGCAGTGGGGGGTGAGAGGGTCCTTGCTGTCTTGTCATGTTCACATGTGACAAAAACACTCTCACAAACCCCAGAAAACATCTGTAATCCCAAATTATTCTTGCTCAACATGAAGGCAAAGGAGAACCATGCCTGGGGAGCCCCTTCTGTCTCTAGGACACTGGGCTGCCCAGTTTGGGGCAGATGATGGTCCCAAATACAGGAAGGGTGAGATGTGGGTGGCAGAAGGAGGGATGGGGAGGGTGGTGGGGGACAGGGTAGGGCAGGAGCTGTGCCTGAGGGCAGGGACAGATGTGATGCTTGGTTGCCGTCCCTCCCCAGCCCCACTGGGATGCACGGGACAGCCATTCTCCCTGTCTGGCCATGACTGCTGAGAGGTCCCCTCCGGGAGACACAGAAAGGAGTGAGCTGAGATGCGGTTAGCCCAGCAAGCATGCAGATGAGGTCATGAACCCCCGGAGGAAGAGCAGAGAAGGAGTCAGACAACCACAAAAGATCTTGTGGTTATTTGCTCAGGTTCAGATGTATCTCCCAGGGGCTGCTGCTCTGTCCATCTCTCCTTCCTCAGGGGTGTCTGCACAAGGAGGCTTTTTGGAGGCTCTGACCGTGGGGAAGGGAGGAGTTGGGATGGATCAGAGCCTGGAGGGCTGGCCCAAGGCGGGAAGGCACTGTGGTGTGAGCTTCAGGAATGAGTTAATTGCAGATCTCAGCTCACCTTCTGCAGAGGTTTCTGATCAGAACGAAGTAAGGGTGCACTTTAATTCATTATTTTGCTTGAACTTCTTTGCATGGCTCAGCAAGGGTTTAGAGTACACAGCGTACTGCTCTCACTTGGCATGGAAAACATTGAGTCTACAGGCTTTTGCAAGTAAAATATTTAAGATTTCTCAGCAAATGGTGCATGCAGTTTTTCAGGAAGATGTTTTGCTGTTTTCTCCACGATCAGACTCATCCGGCATGTTCGAGCGACGGCCTCATTTATATACAGCTCTGGAGGAGTGAGGGGAGTGGATGTTCTCTTCTTTCAGAAAAGGCACAATTTACCAAAGGACGGGAATTATGTAAAGCAACGTGATTTACTCACGTCCTGAAGTCTGTAAACAGTGTGAGTTATGCTGCATGGTGCTTTTGAAAAGATAACTGGGAAAGGAGGCCCCTTGCTTCATTTTGTGAATGAGTGACTCTATTGTATAATGTTGGGGTTTATTCCATTTCATACTGTGTACACAGTACTTACTGCACGCTTGTAAATGAGCAACTGAGGAAATAGATCTTTGCTGGAGGCAATTGCTTTCCCAATAGTGATGGAAAACATCATGCGTGGCAGACTTAGAGGTTATTATTTTAATACCTTTCTTCTTGTTGTGGAGCAGCATGCCTGCGTGCTCTGGCAGGCACCCCAGGCTGCCCTCTCTTCCCCACCATGCCAGTTACCATCAGGCTGGGCTGTTGTGGTGGGTGCAAAATCTCCCCTGACAAGCCTGGCACTGGGACTCCACCATAGAGCCAGGCTCAGACAAACCCTTGTCTTTGCCCTGCAGTGAGACCATGTGAGATCCTGGCTGCACCCTCAGCCTCTGCTCCAGGGTCTGCCCGCCTGGTGCCTCCTGCCCCACTCCTCTGCTGCCCCAGCCGTCTCCTCCTCACGAGGCGCAGCCGCCTGCCACGCTCCCCGGACACCTGAGCAAAAATCCAACTTGGTGAAAAAGTGCTGAGGTTTTGCCTGCGTTCTGCACCAGGCTCAGAATATCACTTGCCAGGAGAAACCTGCCGGGATGATCTAAACAGGCTGGGGACAGGGTGGATTTAGGGGCAGTGTGAGAACAGCAGCATCTCAGAAGGGCAAATAGGTTGACTCAAGAGACCCTGCACTTGGACCTTGTACTTGGAGGCTGGACCCGGCACTTGGACCTTGCATTCGGAGGCTGCTCTGACCGCGTTTTTCTGGGAGGTTTCCCATGCTTGCCTTTGCTTTCAGTAGAAACAGACCTTCCTCTGAGGGCACTCCGTATAGATCAGCACGCTGGGTTAGCTCTGCAATCTCCTATTTTCTAACCAGTGCAGGGGCAGCTGAACACTTGTCAAACCACAGAAACTGCTCTGGTCCCACATCCCCGAGGGACTGCCTTGCCAGTGAGGTCCCAGGGTGGACCACCCCTCACAGATCGTGCTCTGGAGCATCCCCACCACCCCCTGCCCAGACCAGTCTCTATGTGGGGGTGTTGCTTTGCAGCCTGCAGACCCTTCAAATGGGCCCTGCTTGGCAAGGTGGCACTTTGCACCCTGCTTGTGATGAGCAGCACATGACACCGCTCTCCAGTTACCTCTGTAGAGGGAGAGATGCAATAGAATACAAAAAGGGGGTACCGGTGACATGGCCATGCTTAGGGGTTCACACGCTGACCGCCCGTCCTCCACAGAGAGCCCCAGGAGCAGGTGAGGACACATCGGAGGACCCTTCTCTGCCCTGGCTGCCGTGAGCATCCTGCCAAAAGCCCGGGGCTCTCGCGTCCGCACGGACGCCATGAGACTCCCTGCGTC
>JAAGNO010014939.1:0-13424 GCA_033439905.1 Ceryle rudis
TGGAGGGGTCTCCAAGCCCCCCGTGGAGCTGTGGTGCTGAGGGCCAGGGGTCAGTGGTGCCCTGGCAGTGCTGGGGGGCAGGTGGACTCCAGGGGCTGAAAGGGCTCTGCCAAACCAAATGATTCTCTGATTCTATTCTATGTACACACCCGTCCGTATGCAATCAACACCCTACAGACAACCCCTGCCATGCAATGCCTGCTCCATCCTGTCTTTCCCACATCACCATTGGATTCATCCGCATCCCACAGCCTTGCAGACCCTTCCCTGCCCCCTTAACACGTTGTTTGGTGAAACCTACGAACAGGGGTTTGCTGGTGTGTTGGTAACGCTCATAAAAGCACCCGTGTGACGGGGAAGGGCAGCTGAGGTGGTCTCACGTCCGCCTCACCGGGACTGCTGTCAGGGGGCTTCGCCATGCTAATGGATAATTAGATAGGCAGACAGACTGACAAGGATCCAGATGGATGGAGAGATGCCATGAGGATCTGGTGACAGATAAATAGGCAGATGCTAATGGGCAGCGCAAACAACAGCTTAGACTCCTGCTAATTCCCACTGTAATTTTTAAGCCCTCTCCATCCTCCCCCTCTTTCCCCCCTCTCTCCCCCAATCCAGAGCTCCCACCAGCGCATCTATCCCTTGGATTTTTTTTTTTTTTTCTGCACAGAAGTAGCATAAATGGTTTATGAGGGCTCTAAGGAATAACAAGTCGCAGTGAGCTGAGGTGGGTGTCATGCTGGGGCTCAGGGAGGTGGAACCCCTGGGGCTACCCTGGCACCAGGCAGAGCCAGGCTTGGCTGTTGGGACATCTCCATCCCTCCTTTTCCAGTGCTGCTGCCACCTCCCTGACACTGGTTTGTTTTTCAGTTAAAAAAAAAAAAAAAGAAAAAAAGAAAGAAAAGACAAAAGATGTGTCCCTTCTCTTCCACCGCAGAGATGGTAAGAAAATTGTGAATGGAAGGGAGGAGGCCAAGGTGGATTAGAACCAGAAAGCTGCGGCTGAGCGGTTGGCGGAGACAAAAGAAAACGTCTTCGCTTCTTCTCCCTTGCCGCGGGGAATCCACGTGGCAGTTGCAGGAAGGCGGGGAAAGTGGGAAGGGGAGATAAATCCTGCTGGAAGGCTTTTGGTGGCACCCGCACCTCCTGGGAGATTTATAGCCCTGTGCTTCACAGCCACCTACCTTCGATGGGTGCTGCTCAGCTGCAATGGGTGCTGCTCGCCTGCTCTGCCGGGCCAGGCTCATTAGCCAGGAACCCCAGTTAGTGAGATATGGGGATGCTCATGTAGTTATAGACCTTTGGGTCTTTACAGCTTGGCAGGGACACCACTGCCACCATTGCCACCCTCCTGTTCCAACCTCCAAGGGGCTGAGCCTTGGTGCAGGCGGGAGCCTCAAGCATCCTCCTGTGGGTACCAGCCCCTTGGCCTCTCTGCCTCCTGCTGCCTGGTCTCCTCCATCTCTTACCTGTCCATCTCTCACTTTATCCTCTCCCTAATTTGTGTCTCAGCTCATCAGCCCCTCCCCTGTCTGCTCTTCCACTCTGCCCCTTTTACCCTCATGGTTTTTATTATGTCTCCTCTATTTCTCTCCCTCGCTGTTTTCTTTCCTCCCCTTGCTCTGGAGATTTCCCTCCTCTTCCTCACCATCTATCCTCTCCTACTCCTTCTCTCTCTCTCGGGTATTTTCTCTCCCCTCTACCATCCCAAGAGGTGTCAGCAGGACTGTAGCAGTGGGGTTGAGCACCCTGGGGCACGTGTCCCCATGAAGCTTTGTCTGTGGGCTGCCAACACAGGCAGGTCTCCTGGTCCTGTTTCAGGTTGAGCTGTGAAGTACAGCCCAAGAAATGCAACCAGCTTTTTCTGCATCTCAGGAGAGAACTGGAGACTGGTCTGGGATGAGGAGAGCCCAGGAACTGGCTCAGAACATCACTACCAAGCTACCTGTGCCTGCCCTGCAGCAGGACCCAGAAGAGAAAAACACTGGTTTGCCTTTATTTCACCCAAACTGAGGCCAAGGGGGAGGTTGGGGATGGTGAAGGGCTCCATCCCCTCCATGTCCGCCCTCACAGACAAACCAGCCACGGGTTGTGGGTGTCTGCAGTAGCTGCCAGGGTGGCCGCATCCAGCACCGCTATGTAGGTCAGAGCCGGTGCTGGGAGGGAGTGCGGGGGCCCCAGCCCTGGGTCTCCCCCGCCCACTGCTGAGCTGCCGCCTGGGATTAAACCCCTGGCAGCCTCCTACCACCACCATATATATATATACACACATATACACCCTGTCACCACACACACACATACACATTGTATCTGGGCGTATATATAGGTATAATCTTGGCCTTTTTTCTTGTTTCAGGTGGAAGCCGCTTGCTGATACAATTAAAATTGTTACCAGAAATGACCCTGTTGCAAATATTCTGTTTTTTAAAGAAGCCGACTCGAGTTCTCAGTTACTTGCTGAGAAAGTGCCTGGGGGCTTTTCTGACGAGCTCCCGCAGGTATTCCCAATTTCCTTCATTTGCTTTACAAGGTAAGTGGAAAAAAAGAGAAATATTTTCCTTATAAATATAGATAGATGTATAAAAAATATTCCAGGGATTTTTCTTTTTGTTGCACAGATCCCTCCTTCCAGGAGTTTTCCGACCTCTGTGCCATCACCTACCTCCGGTGTTATGGGGTGGGGTGACCAGATGGATGCTATTAAGAAATGTGGGAATGGTGAAAGCTTTAATTCCCAGTTTAAAAAAAATTCCTTTTCTGGGAAGAGATGTCAAAAGGTTCTTCAATTCTCAATTATTTTCCTTCTCATCAAAAAAATACCCTGTAACAAATCACACAAGCAGCTTCACCCATCGCTGTGCATCAGCCAAGGGCAGCACTCAGGTGACACCAGGACCCCGTGGCCCATAGCTGTCAAAAAAAAAAAAACAAAACAAAAAAAAAAAGGATAAGATTTGGAATGTGACACTTAAAATACAGCCCAGCTCTCGGGAATAAATCTTGGACCGATTTCTTGCTGCAGCCATCACCTGCCAAAATCCCACTTCTCCTTTTGAGTAGTCACCCTCACCCCTCCACGGGCACCTGGAATTTTTGGGGGGGTAAATGGGTGCACAGGGGGTATGGACATGGCCATTGACCAGGACAGACAGACAGCATCCCCAGTACAGACAGAATGTGGCATGAGATGCGGGGGGGAGGCAGCAATGACATTGACTAGACAAGGAGTTTAATTAAGATGCAGGAGCGGTACTTTGGGTGCAAAAAGCGGAGGGGGAAGGGTTAAGGGGCAGCAGGAGAGAGGGGTGAGAAGAAAGCCCGAAGAAAAGAAGGGACCTCATAGCACCCGGCAGGGCTTGATGGCTTAATTACCATATTCAAATCTAATTAATTCCCCTTTGCATAAAAAGGCCACGACGGGCGTGGGACCAGCCTTGCAGATGGCGTCTCATGCTCAGCACCATTTTGGGGCCGCCGGCCATCTTAGAGTGAGGAGGAGGAGGAGGAGAAGGAGGAGGAGAAGGGCTTCGCCCGCGGCACCGAGCATCTGCTCGGGGCACCCGTTGGGCATGGGGCTGTGCCGGGTACTGGCACTAACAAGCCCCATCGACTGTCATTAGTGTCGCTTTGAGGAAGAAGAGGCTATTTAACAGCAAGGAGGTGAAGGAACAAAACAAAAATTGATGGGGGGGTGTCAAAGCAATGGGTGTGCCCCTCACCCTTGGTTAGGGGCCCCAACTCCATCCCTGCATCATGGGGTCTCCAGATGGGATAACGCCAGTCTCCGTGCAGATGAGGATTGGTGGCTGATGTGGGGATTGCATCCCTGGAGGGATCTGCTGGAGGGGTGGGTGATGGTGAGTGAGGTGCAGAGGTGGTCCCAGCGGGAGGTACATCTCCCTGGGACCACCACACAGCCTCGCTCCCCCAGGAAAATAGCACTGATGCTGCCCAGTGCCGTGGGAGCATCCCAGACCCATCTCCAGAGGGTGATCCTATGGGGAGGCACACCACACTCCCCCTCGCATGGCTGGCCAGACAGAAAACGAGAAAGTCCAGCCTTGACTACCAGATACCCAAATGCCTCCCATCATGGGCATTGTTTGAGGGGAAAACAGGGGATAATATTCCTCATCTCCCCATTGTGCATCTGGGGATGAAGCAAATCTCTGCTGGAAAACCGGCTCTGAGAGCGTGGGCTGCTGAGAGGCACCAAGTCAGTGCCCGCACTGCCAGGCTGCCAGGCTCACCCTGGGAAAGGTGAAAGTTATTTTTCCTAATGTTTTGGACAGCCTCGCTGTCACATGAGAAAGCTCAGAGGAGTGAGGACCACAGGGGATGTGGTTTATCTCCCTTGACTGACTCCCAAGGATGCGATGATGCTGCTGCCACTGTCTGCTCTCCTCCTTACCCCCTTCCCCAGTGCTGCTGGGGGCTGTGCTGAAACCATTACCCCAAAATGGGCTCCTAGAAGGAGCTGGAAGTCACTTGTGTGACTAAATCTAATGTCTGTCAGCAGGAAAAATGAGATTTGGAGGTTTGGATGGGACAGAGCAGGAGAAGCTGTGGGGAGGCTGCACTCCCAGCGGGAGGTAAAGCAAGAGGTGAGGGGGGATGATTCCCCCTTATGCTCTTTAGCTATAGAACAGGATGGTTTTGAGTCACAGAGGAAAGATTTTTAACTGTATGTGAAAAAGGAAATAGTGGAAAAAGTCAATTATTTGGCAACCAAATGCTGCTACCAATAGCCCAGACTTTCACCAGCTTCGTCGGGAATCTAAATGTTTTCAAGAAGGAATATAAGGAAAATGGAGACAAAACCTGGGGGGTTCCCCCCCCCAAAAAAAGTGAGAAAAAGTTCAGCACAGCACTCCACAGCCACCTGCCTGGGCCCAACAGCAAGGAGCAGCCCAGCCACACACGGAGGTAACGTGGGTGCCTCACTCCATGGTACAGGTCCCCAGTCAACCCAAATCACCAGCTGGAGAGGGCCCAGGGGGAGGTTTTGTGGGGAAAACCCAGTCCCAGCTTCCTGAGCTTGCAGGAAGGGAGAAAAGACCAAGAAAAGTCCAAACTTACCCCATCCTGCAGAGGCGAAGGGGTCTCAAGCATCCTTGGGGTGATGAAATTAACTTCCCTTGCTCAGCTCTGCCAGCGCTGCCCTTCCCGTGGAGGGACACAACCAAACCAGCCCATCCCTGACAGCCATGTACAACTTTGCTGCTGCAAACCTGTGCTGAGAGCAGCCTCCTCCTGTCCCAGTGGCTCCCATGGGCAGGAAAGCCCAGTCCACATCCCCCCACAGGGATCCTCCATCCTTTGATTTCCAAGGCAATGGTGCTGCAGAGCAGGCGGAGCTCTGCCCACACTGGTCTGGCTGCTTCACTTTGCTCTGTCTGTTTCTCTCCATCCTCTTCTGTGGTGATGGATGCTGCTGGGCCATGGTGATCAAAGCAAGGTGGAGATTTCTCCTCTGCAAAAAAATAAAATAAGCAATGCCATCACCTCCAAAACCACACTGATTACCAACAAAACCACACAGATCACCTCCAAAATGACACCGGTCTTGTGCTGCTCATCACTGAGCCATCTTAACCAACCCTGCCCCTGCACTGGGCAGGCCCATGTGGCTGAGATCATACTTTAAGGGGACTGCAAAGGTTCCTCCTGGCACTGCCAGAACCTGGTGAAAGACCTTGAGGTCTCCACACTCACCTCTATTCACAGACCCCACTCTGGGTACCCACACAGGTCCCTGCTTAGGGACGAGTTTCTGTTTGACCTCTCCATCAGGGTCTAGAGAGGTTGAGAGGCTTCATCACCCCCTGGACTGCACCTTGACCCCACATCCCATTTTGCAGACAGGATGGTGGGATTTGAAGACAGGATTGGTGGGGAGAGGAGCCAAACCTTCCTAGGAGCTCGTGGGGAGGGAAACCCTTCTCTGTGTTGGAGAACTGGGCCAAACCCCCTTCATATGTGCCCTTGGTTATCTCCCCTGTCCCCCAGCACTCACTGTTGGTCAGGGGATGCCTTGATCTGCCCCAGATTAGCCTTTATATCACCCAAAATCACAGGTTGTAGGGGGTGAGGACTTCAGCCCTTGCTGGCCCCAGCACCCCTGTTTACCCCACATAACCCTGGCCCAGGGGGGACACCCATCCGAGGATTCACTTTGCTCCCAAAACCTCCTCCCTCTGACACCCCCTTCAGCATTCCTGAGGGTGTCTGATGGGAAGAGGGGACCCCAAAAGACCCAGAGACAGGGTGAGTTGACGGCGCTGCCACAGACAGGCGGGGGAGCTGGGGCACGCACACACACCAAGGGGATACCCGAGGGACGGGGGGCTCAGACACAATGCTGCCATTGAGGGGGCCGCGCCGGGGGTCCCGGCCCTTCCTGCCCAGACACAATAGGGGCAGCCCCGCGCGCCACTTGTGTGCATTGTGCGGCAGCCACCCCCCCCATCCTGGCCCCTCCTTTCTGTCCCCCATCAGATAATGGATCCGCTTTGTGTGCTTGGCTGGACAAGGACTTTGTGGCGGAGAAAGAACCGGTGTTTGTCTGTCAGAAGAGATCGGCCAAGAAAGGGACAGGGAGGAGCAGTGAGTGGAGCCGGGCAACGTCCCTCTCCGCAGCATTGGCCTTGCACAGCCCCCGCGCCGATGGCAACATTCCCAGCAATGCCAGGGAAAAAAGTCCTTGCTGGGAACTTGGAGATGTGCAGCCTGGTGACCATGTTGCTGCTGGACCCATCACTCAAGCCCCATCTCCAGTCCTGGCAAGCATCCCGGTGAACATGCCCACGAGCATCCTGGCAAGCATCCCATCAAATGCCAGCTGCCCTCCCTGACCCCGACACAAATCCATGGTGGGAGAGGGTCCGTGTCCTCCTTACCCTGCTCCAGCCCCTCCAGCCCCTCTGGATCCCCCTCAGCCACTGTTCCTTGGGACAGAATCAGCAAAACCTACAGGAGATTAATTCTCTGGCCGCCTCGCTGCTTCTGTACCGGCCTGCGGGAAGGTGGATGGGATAATCCCCGACTTCAGCATAGCCAGAGCTGCAAAGAGTGGGATAAATAAGAACTAGACTTTAATTTCAGCAGCCCTGACCAGGTCCCTCTTCCTGCAGTATCCCTGATTCCAGTACATCAGACAATTAAGGGATGGGGGAGCTCTGTAGCCAACAGCCACATCCTAGCAGCTCAGGGAGGGGAAAGCCAGTGCTGGCACTGGCCAGACAGGAAAACCAGCAGATTTCAACCGAGCAGCCAGCGCTGCATGTGCAGGTGCACACGTGTGCCTGGGGCACACAGTAATGCCCTGCATGTGCCACGAGGCCAGGATTGCTCAGCAGGAGCAGGCGTGGGGTCACTCTGGCAGCAAAACCTGCACAAAGCAGAGCTGAAAACTGGGATTATTTCCCGTTAAAGGAATTCGGGAAGCTGGTCACATTTATCCTACAGGTTGGGGCATGTTTTTTTAATTGCTTGAAATTCTGGGTTTTGAAATCAGGTCTGTGCAAATGCTGGTATTTAATGAAAGACGTAGAAATTTTATTTCCTAAAATTTTAGCTTGATAACTGGCTTCTCAATGTGCTGGTGGGTCTGCACTCGCTGCCAGGTGCTCGGGAAATGTTTTCCTGCCCAGATCCTTCCTGAGGGAACCATGGTGGGGACGTGACTTCAGGAAAACCCAAACCCCATTGCACCAGCAGTGGGTTCACCCCACACATGGTTCATCAGCAGGGCGGCAGCAGTGTTGCCAGCCCAGGCTCAGCATCCTGGGACTCCCACCCAGCACCCCACGCAGGGGTGGCATTTTGAGGTGACAATAACTTCAGGGCTGGAGGTCACATCTCAGCAGCACATCCCTCTGCCCCAGTATGTGTTGCTGATGGTGTTGGGGGGTCCGAGTGCCCACATAGTGTGAACATCTCCAGCAGCATCACCCTGGGGGACCTTGAACCCCCATCCTGGGTGCTGTGGGGCTGAGCCAGGCGGCCAGGGAAAGCTGCTGGGCCGACAGGATGATTAGGGTGGCCTGTGGAGTAATTATCTCATTGGGCAACTAATACCTTTTCAGCGGGAGTGGGGTGGGGAAGTATTGTTCGGGCTTAGGGATTACATCAACCCGGCTGGAGCAGACAATGTGCTCCCCCTGGGAAGAGGCAGCTCAGCCCCAGGGGGAGAGGAGGGAGGCAGAGGCTGAAGCTGTCTCAATTAGTGAGTGTCCCAGCGAGGAAGAGGATGGTGGAGGCTCATGAGGGGACCCGGGAGTTTAGAGGGGAAGGAAACCATCCTTAACCCTTCATGCTCCTCCCACGAGGGAACTTGGTCCTTCACTCCTGCAGGGACAAGAAGATGCCAAGAGGGCTGGCTGCATCCTCTTCTCCCCAAGATGCTGGGGAAAGCAAAGCGCAGACAGTTTTCTCCTTTTTCTACCTTTTCTTTCTCTTTTTGGCAGCCTAATGCCAGCCCCTTCCAGCCTCCCTGCACAGCAGCCACACGTTGGCCACTTTGTCCTTGTACAGGGGACAGGCAGTGATCTGCCAGCCGGGGCCACCAGAAGGGCCAGCCGGGCAGCCAGCAGGGCACGTTCCCGTGTCCAATCCCAAAAATCCGTGCCAGGGAGGGGGGCGGCGACCATGCCATGAAGCTACAGCCAGCAACACGCAGCATCAGGGCACAGCGGGGTCCTTGGCGTCCCCCTGAAACACCATCTCTGGCCCTGAACCCACCTGGCAGATCTGCCCTGCTCTGTCTGGGGTTGGGGCTGGGGGTAGTTTTGGCTGGGTTCATGGTAAATCAGGCGTGAGGCCGGCGGGCCGGCGGCAGCCACCGCACCAGGTTACTGGCGGAGCAAGGGGCTGGCTCCACCTGGCCCTCGCCATCCACGGGGTGATTAAACACGGGGCTCCCAGCTGCCATACATTTTTAAATAAATGAATAATACATAGCGGGGTGATAAATAAATAACGGCCATACATTTGAACTTAGCCTCTGAGAAAATCCTTTTAGTTCAAAAGGACCAGGGCGCTTGGAAAGGGGAGCCCATGCATTTTGAATGGGCTGCCATCAAGTGTCAGGGCTTGGCAAGGGAGATGGGGGGGGAGGGATAAAACCAGCCTTGACACAAGTGTAGGGGGGGACAGGGATGAGGGTCCTTGGGCATCGCCAAGGGCGGCTTTACTGGGAGCCCACAGCAGTGGCACCCAGGGCTGGGGATTCCTTGATGCTGGGCACAGGGAGCCCCAAATCCATGGGAAGGAGGAGGAGGATAGAGGGTGAAGTGGCAGGAGGTAAAGGGCAGCCCCCAGGAAAGGCAAGCGGTACATGAAAGGTCTGGTTCCACTAACCCCGGCTGTGCTGAGGAGGCGTCCCCATTTAGCAGAGCAAAGGCAGCGTTTACTTAGCAGTGGTCCTGTAAAGAGGTGGGTGGCCCTGGAAGGCGGCCCAGGCAAATACAGGGGGATTAGACAAGTGAAAGGTGTGAGCAGAGGGACGAAGGGGAGAAGGATGCTCAGGAATGGCTGATAGCAGGGGCATAACAAAGCACCCTGAGCGGGGAGGGGGTGGCAAGGCAGAGGTGGGTGGGAGTTGGATGGAGGGAACTGTATTGTCACCTTTTTGGGGAGGAATCCAGAGACCCTGTGTCAGAGGAGCTGTGGAGGGCTGGGATTAGTGCTGAGGCTGCCCCAAGCCCCTGCACGGGGCAGCTGACAGCACACGCCCGCCCTAACGTGTCCATGACACACACAGCCATGCACATGAGTGTTTTGCCCATGCATACGCATGTCTGGGCCATGCAGAGCCATGACACCTGTGTCTCAGCCATGCACACGTATATTCTAGCCATGCACATGCATGTTCCAGCTGAGCACATGCATGTTCCAGCCATGCACACACATACTGGCCATACACATATGTGCCCCAGGACAGGGTCCTGCTGGGACTCGCTCCCTCACCCTTTGTGAAGCCCAAGAGCCATGTAGGCAACTTTAATTCTTTGAGCAAACTGCTCCCGCTTGCTTGCATCACTAACTGGGTATTGATTGATTAGGCTGTAATTTAAGGCAGAACGTTTTAAAATGAACTCACACACCAAGCCCAGGCACAAGAATAAACAAGACCTGATTTATTTGCTGCCCATCTCTCAGTAGATGCCTGGACGTGTTGGCAGCACCACAGGGTGAGGGGGGGCAGTTGGATGCTGGCATGGGAAGACCAGGAGGGGAACATCCCCCTCACCCCCTACACATTCTGCTATGGGGGCTACAGAGTAACCCCAGATGCATCCTGCACCCCCCCCAGCAGCCCTAAGCAATGTCCACCAGATTCACACCCCGCTGCTGGGGTGCACGGGCTGAGGATGGTGGCAGCAAGGGCAGAGGCAGAGCTGCCCAGACCCAGACTTGCTGTCCCATGGGACAGCAGAGACCAGATGGCACAAGGACAGACAGGAGGGCTTGCTCCTGACATTGCCCATGCCCTGCACTGGTGGCTGCCAGGGTATCGTGCTGGGACCAGTGAAACCCCACCAGCAGCACCAGAACCACCAGAATCACTTTGGAAACTGCCAGCTGAGGGGGTTGAACTGACCCTTTAACTTGGCCCCAGCAAAGACCCACAACTTCATCCTCTCGCCAAGCACCACAAGGCCAGAGCTCTGCCGGCATCAATCAGCCACGCTCCCATGAATGCACAGAGCTGGGATGGTGCGGGGGGTGGTGGGTCATTTCATCCTACCCATCGCCTCATGCTCAGCATCATCCCCCATCCGCCTCCACCAGCTGAGTCCCGGGTGTCAAACCCCTGCCAGGTCCCATCTGCGGGACCTGGCCACCACGGCGCATTCCTGCGAGCCGGCCCCAGTGCAGCAGCTGCCGGACAGAGCCGATGGCTGCCGCTCGTCTTGACCTTGCTGGTCAGGTGTTGAGGGGTGGGGGGGGTAAAAAAAACCAAACCATCCGACCCCCCTGGTGCCGCCAGCCGTCGCTGGGGCACAGGGAGGGTTTAATGCAGCAGGGACCATAATGGGGCCGGCTGGGGGAGCGAGGGAGAGGAGAAATTAGTGTCAGTGTGTGTGTGCCTTAAACAAACCTGCGCCGGGGTGACGTGAATGAGGGCACAGCCTGTGTATATATTAGTGATGGGATCTGACCTCGCTGGGAGGGCTCCTTCCCTCGCTCCGCTCCTCTGGGCGTGGGAAAAAGGTCTGGGCTCTTTTCACAGCTGTTCTCGCTGCTGCACTGAGCTAATGGAGGGGCTGCCCGGCTCCCTCCTCCCCCCGCCGCCTTTTCAGTCCTTCAGCAAAAACCCCCCTTTCACAGTCCCTTAAAAACACACCTCATTGTTCCCGCCTGGTTTGCATTGAAATGCCACTCGCACCCCGTCTCCCAGAGCAGCCGGTCTCAACTCTGTCTCGGCCACGTGTGCACACGCGTGTGCAAGCCCAGGCATGTGTAGGAGCACATGTGTGCCCGTCTTAAGTTTATGTACTGCAGCTGGTGCAGGGTTTCATCCCTCAAGTCTTCTCTGGAAGGGGTGTCTGGCAAGAAAGGGGGAGAAATGTGGAGCTGCGGGGACTTTCAACATCCTAGGCAGCTGAGCTGCTGTTAATGTCCCCAGCTCAGATCCTCTCATCTTTCCCTTTTATCTAAATGCTTCAATTTTGATATAAGATATGAGCCAAGAATTAACAGCACCCATCCCTGATTTACAAACCCAGAAACTCAGCAACAGAGGGGACACATGGCCAATGACCTTACTTGAGTCCACCACCCACCTGTGGGGACCGATGGGGACACCAAACACCCCAGCACCAGCCCAAACTCCTCCACAGTCCCAGCCATGCCCATGTTTCACAACCAGCGTTTGATGGACCAGAAGCAAATACTCTGCATTAAATCCCCCCCCCGCAACAGATGAAATTATGAGGTTCCTCCGGAGTAGGGATGTTTGTGCACATCACACCTAGATTTCCCAACATCAAGCTCATGGGATGCTCAAAAATCCTCTCCAAGCTCCATGGAAATTCAAGATTTCTAGAAAATAATAAACAGCCGCCCGAGGATCAGCCCTCGCCTGGCTTCCCGGGGAATTAGGGCAGAGAAAGTCTGGGCTCAGCCTCCCGGGAAGCTACAGGGACAGTGGAGCTGGGGGTCCTGCTCGCCCCGCAGACACCACAGCAGGGGGGGCTGGTCCTTGAAGCCTGTGGCAGCAGCACAGGCACAGACCCCCCCCACTGCCAGCCCCAGCCCCACCATCTTCCCACGTCTGTCAAGGCCCAGCCTCAGAATAGCACGGGAATCGTGCTTTTCATTAAAAATAAATAAATACATTTCTGGTGGCGGCGGAGTAAGGCATAAAAACACCCTCCCCAAAGGCTCAACAACCAGAAGGCAAAGGTGGTGAAACCCACAGTTATGATTTTTTGAAGCGGATGGGATTTTTTAAGCTAATCTCCTGCTGTCCTTGGAGGGGGGGGGGGGGCATCATTGCCGGGCCTTAGCAGCAGGACGGACAGACCCAGGGACAGCATCCTCAGGGCCCTCTCGTGCCTCTCCACGTGCTTTTCCCGCTGACCTTTCCCTGCTGCTCTGATAGATACTTTCTGACAAAAGCGGGGACATCGCACACCTTCCGTCCTTGCTCCGCGCCCGGCGCAGGGACATCGCCACTAGCAAGTCCCTGTCACCGGCTATTAGGGGGAGAAGGTCTCCGCTGCCGCCGTGCTCTTTCCGCATGAGCACCAGTGCTGGTGCCAGGCAGGGGGGTCCTCTGGCCCCCCAGTACATAACGCACGTGCCCCACGTTCGCCGTTTATAAATGCAAATCTGTTTAACAGCCACACGCGGGTTTGTTATCAGAGAGGATGAGCCCCAGCTCTTTGAAGCCAACGTATGTACATGATGGTGCACATACGTGTGTGACCTACATTTGGGGCTGTAGCTGTTTCCGTGGGTGGGCGATGCCCACGCGTGCCTGCAGCGAGGGGACTCAGCCAACTCTCACCCTCCGAAGCACCGACAACCCCCAGAGGGCTTTCACTGTGCCGGGAGGATCTGGCGCAGGGAAAGGCAAAAGCTTTGTCAAACGCTGCTGCGTTGGAGCGTGCAGGCGAGCACCGGCCCCGCTCCTCTCATTTTCAAATATTGCCATTTCCCCGTCTGGTTTTGACTTCTCCACCCAGCACAGCCATGGAGTTTCCATAGAAACATGAAGATATTAAACTATAAATAATAATTTCTCCATAAAAAGAAAAAAAAAAGAAAAAAAAAAAAAAGAAAGAAAGAAAAAAAAAAAGAAAAAAAAAAGAAGAGAAAGACAGGGAGGCTCCAGAACTTTGAATGGGGCGGGGGGCTGGTGGGATGAGAAAAAAAGCGTCAGTGGGGCGTCAGCCATGTCCCCCGGCTGGGTC